>JBBPDB010110670.1:0-20062 GCA_037974465.1 Brachypetersius altus
TTTGAGGCTGTTTTGTGCCGCTTTCCCGCCCTCTCTTTCTCCTTCCTTTGCCATCACCTTCGTACTGACTGTTTGACAAGCAGGATCATGACCCAGCAAAGCCCTCTCTCACTTTGTGTGTGTGTGTGTGTGTGTGTGTGTGTTTCTGAGCAAGCTGGCAGACTCTCTCTTGGCACTCAGTCTCCACAGACTGGCTGTCATCACTGTCATTTCAGCACTCTATCCTGCTGTACTCTGCTCTAAGGCTGAGCAATACTTGGGACTGTGTCGGATTGTGATATTTTAGTTTTAGTTTCTACCCAGAACAAAAACTCTTCCACGCTCTTCCATGCTTCTCGCATGGTCAAATGAAGTGGTCTTCCCACGCATCCAGATGTGGTGGTGTGGTGCCTGCCAATATATAACAATACTACCTGACCACTTACAAAGTAGAAACAACTAATATTCAAAGTTAAGGTATCCAAAACTGATCAACTCTGGTTACCAAGAAGATGCCCCCTAAGGTCTAACCAGTGGAAGAGCTCAATTGGCTAAATCTAGCTGGACATGCTGATTTTTTTATCAACAAAAATAATCACTAAAAACTTAATACTTTAATTTAAAAATTGAAGTATTTATACAATTCTTTCACAACAAACATATTTAGATATATTTCTGTTTATGAGAGTAGTTGAACAAGATACATAGACACCCGTCTTAAATGCACTGCTTCAGTTGAATAAGGCCTACTGGTTTTTGAAGAACAAACATGTAAGATACAAGTAAATACAGCAAATCCATCTGATGTTGATGTTCACAGGTTTTGGCGCTATAATTGTGTTCCAGCAGGAGATATTTGCATAATCTGTGGGGTATGGAAGTGTGTTTTTTTTGTTTTTTTGTCACTATTGATTTTGTTCCATCGTTCTGCTGTGTGGATTATTAAAGTGTTGAGATCCAGAACAGTTTAAGGCTCTGGTGTTCAGCCTTGTCCTTTCAGGGCCACTGGGGAATTGAAGACAGTACCATGCTTAACCCTCATAATTACAGTGTATTTTCCATGCCTCAAACTTCAGGAACCTTTGAGTGAGATATTCTGTTTCTTTGTTCTTTGTTTCTTGTGGAAAATTTGTAGATGGACTTAGACTGAGGAGCTCTCTAGTCCTCTAGCCAGTTGGGAGCTGTCTGTGGTCCTGAAATGGTTTTGAGCAGGTCATAGACACTGACCACCTGCGTGTTTGACTGTAGAACAGTTACGAATTTGCCTGACCCTTATTTCTGAAGCTTGTGTAATGTTAGCAGTCTTTCCTAATGGGCGCTTATTGATGACTGCCCAGACAAGGGGTCAAACCTCAGATGGCTGCGTGGAGAACAGTGGTATTACCCTGCACTTCACCAACCACAAGTAGACCTGATAAGATCTCACATAGTTCTGGTTAACAGGATTTACTCAGCTGTTTGTGTGAAATGTTGAGCAAAAATCAATTGTATCTATGCACCGTAACATCGGAATCAGCAGACAGTTGCTTTGACAGGCAGAGCAATCGTCCACCAATGGGCAGATATTCATTTTAACAGACATTTCAGACTTTTGTTTGATGACGTATTTATTGTACTTGGGAAGCACAGAATGTATTTATTTACAGCATTTGTGTAGAGGAATTTTTAGCTCAACAACCCCCACACCCTGTAACTACCTCCATTTTTTGTAATCATAATCCAGGTGGCACAGTTATACAACGAGTAGTCGCCTCACAGCAAGAAGGTACTGGAGTTTGAGGGTCTTTTCTGCAAGGATTGTGCTCCGCTGTGAGCCCTGGTTTTCGCCCACAGTTCAAAGGCGAGTACAGTTAAGTCAGTCCAGTTTGAGATGCCCCTAGGTGCGAGTGTGTGTGTGAGCCTGCACCGGCACGAGGCCTGGTCTTCTCCCACAGTCCAAAGGCATGTACAGGTAAGTCAGCCGAGTTTGAGATGCCCATAGATAATATAGTGTGTGTGTGTTAGTCTGTGTCTTAATGCCCTGTGATAGACTGACAACCTTTTGCCCTATGAGCACTGGGATAGACTCCCCCATGACCCTGGTAAGCAACTCAGAAAAAGAACGAACAAATAAATGGCTGATCACAAATCGGTATGAACCACTGTCAGAATTCTCAATGTTTTTTTAGATTCAGTTATCTGTTGATTAATACCAGAAATAGCCAATATACATGTTTTGGAGTCCTATTCTTTATAGTCCACATGAAACAAGTGAAATAATTTTGTGATGCTGCTCAATAATCTGTAGAAATAGGAATACTCAGAAGTTTTCTACTCAACCCTTTTCAAGTGCTTGGTTTTCGACAGGGTAGCTTTTCTGGGGAGCTGTGTACTTGCTGCAGCTGCAGCTGCTGCTGTCCAAAGGGCTTAAATATGAAATATTACACCCCTGTGGTTTAGTCTCACTCATTTCCATCTCTTTTTTTCTCCCTTTGACATTATATCTGGATTTTCAGATGCCTTGCTGTGCTGCTAGTTTCATTTAAAAACAAGCCTCTCGGGTAAAATGACCTCACCTTATGTTTTTTGATGGTCCGGACTGCGGCTGCTGTTATCTGTGTCCAGCTCTGCTTACAAAGTGCAGAGGAAGGTGACTGTGTTTCTGTCCATTCTTTTGGATCGTGTTTCGTATTCACATTGCATAACGGATGGCATCCTGTCTCTGATTCGGTTCACTAACGGTTGGCCTGTCGCAATATTTGCATAATTGCTTGGTTGCAATTATTTGAGCTGACTGCACTTTGTGGCTGACGCTGTTGATTAGATTGGCAATCGAATAATCCAGTTATTTTGAGAATTAATTAAGTTACATTTTTCTGTGCTCTTTGAGTTTTCTTTCACATGGGACTATAAAAATGAAGGAAACATATCCTGTACCTACAACACCACTGAGAGCCTGTGAACCCAGAGCTGAGGGGGAAAATGGCAGTCATGTAATTGTAATATTGAAAGTAAATAAAATCTGAGAAATAAACAGATGTGAAACTGCAACAATGATAAACATCTTAAATTCTTAGTGATGAAAACAACTAGCCTGTAAATATTATGCCCATTGTGTCACTTGAAAGGCAGAGTTACAGTCACAGCCAGATGCTATCTGGTCACAGCCAGATACAAGGTTCAGCTGCACTGAACTAGGGGAGGGCACTTTATAAACAGGCAGTGAAGTAAAGAGATGTTTTGAGTGTCGGTCATTTCAGTTTATGTTTCATTTTGCATTTAGGTACTGTATATGCAAACAAACCTCTACCTGTTTGACTTCCCAGTTAACCCTTGTGTTACACCATGTAGCTAACGGTTCCTCACTTGCCTGTCCCAATCATACATTATGGTAGCTGTTAGCTGACGTAAAATAAGTAGTAGTATCGTCCCCCAAGTGTGCTGAGTCCAGTAGTGATGCTCTGTTGGGCTACCAAGCTGAGACCAAGCTAGTAGGTAGAATTAGACAGCTGCCAGGATCATTATATGCTCTGGAGCAGGTCCAGTTTTGTTTCTGGTTTTCACAAAAGGCAGAAACTGTCAGATTGCTGTTAACATGGCTCTTTGTATCTGTTTGATTTCTCCTTCGTCGGTCCTTTTCGTTTGCTCTTCAGAAGTCCTTTCCTTGACCTGCAGTTTATTAAATGTTTGAATGCAAATATCTGAGTGGATCCAGACAGCCAAGGTTGCTTTTACCCCCTCTGTCCTTTCTGTCCTCTTCTAGAGCAGAGATTTATTCCTTTTTGCACTTTGGCAAATCGCTCTCTCCATCTGCACACTTACGTTCAGCTATCAGTCACTACAGCTCAGCGGTACTGTTTACGCAGCACTTAATGGGAAATGTGTGTGTGTGTGTGTGTGTGTGTGTGTGTGTGTGTGTGTGTGTGTGTGTGTGTGTGTGTGTGATAGAGAGAGCAAGAGAGCGTTCAGCTATGAGTGATAATTCGGCTGAATTTTCACTGCCTCCAGACATTTGTAGGCCCTTGCTTGTCCAGCATTTCTTCTGAAATCAAAGGGTTTAAGGTGGCTTCTACTTGTCTAGGAAGGCTACACTAAACGCTACATTAGATGTTAGAACATTGATGCAAGGCTTGATTGCATTCAGGTACATTGCATTCAGGTACCGAGGTTGATGGTTTCTGGATCATCACTCCAACTCATCCCGAAGTATCGTCGGGCTCTCCATCTCTCCGGAGAGGCCATCGGACATGTAAGCATGAGTTTACTGAACTTATGACAGAAATGACTTGAATGAGGTAATTATATTTAGTACATTTTTGATGCAGATGTGTACTATAAATATAGTAAATTATAGAATGTCATTTTTGGTTTTCAAGCAATACCAGGATGATTTAGAAAGTATTCAAGCATATCCAACAAATGTTCAAAGCCTGTAAAATGCTGTTTGAGCCAGCCCTAGTAAATTCTGTACATTCAGAGTGAAAAGTGACAATTCATGTCATGATATGCTGTAAAACTGCTGTTTTGTAGAGGTACATAGAGAAGCAGTTGATACTTTGAAACGTGACCTTTGAGAAGAGCAGCATGTGAATATCTTGGTGAACTTCGTTACTTATTTGCTCTCATTTAGAGCATGGCCCTGTAAAATCATGCGTCGTAACTTCTCACAATATGTAAATAATTGCATTAACATTCGCCATCCTATTGAGCCTACCTGGCTCACACTGAATTAATTGGCAGTGTAACTCTCAATGTCAGTGTTCAGCAGCTCAAATGAAGAGTATTTACTGCAGAGCAATCACCTTTTAAGGTTTTTAAAATCCTTTGGAAGGTTAATGAGATTTTACTCCTTGTTTAAATGGGACGTTCTGCCCTATTAAGCAATTGAAATGATGTCATGCAGAATGGTTTTATGTGCACTGCAACCCTGAACATTCCTAGACATTATCTGGAGAAGCTGTGTGCGTGACCACAAATGTCAGAATATGTCGCACCAGATATCAAATGAACTTTACCCTCTCAGCTTCCCCAGGGACAAAAGTCAGAGTGTGTGTGAACTAGGGCTGCACGATATTCGGAAAACATGCGATAAGTAAATAAGAACTTAGCCTTTATAGTGTTAATGTTTTTCTGCTTTGAATTTGCTGGTATGTTTTTTTTTTTTTAAAGAATTTACTTAAACAGAGTAATGCTTCCCATAAAACATTTGAACCATTGAACATTGTTGAAAAAAATCAATAATTTTTAATATTTTTAAGTCTTAAATAAATGTAAAAATAATAAAATTATAGTAAGTACTTAGCCAGAAAAAAAATAGCAAAAGGAACAATCTGTAACAGCAGCACAGAAGCCCAGTGATTTTTTTGCCCTTGTCTCTGTGGCACTGGGTGAAGAGTTTTGGAAAAACACAATTTATTGCAGTTAGGTCAGTCTTTCGCGTGATATATATTGCACATGTTGATATGGCGATGACGGTAAATTTGCGATATATTGTGCAGCCCTAGTGTGAACAGAACAGGTAATTCTGCAAGCGAGTTCATGGCCGGAGTGAAACTGGAAGAAAACAAATATCTGAGGATGAAGAAGAGGGTCATTTGCACAAAGACAGCGATGAAACTAGAGAGCTAGAAGAGATTCAGGACCTTCTGTAGAAACTGTCAAACAAATTTAAGGATTGAGAAGAGACTCAGATATTTATGACCAAATTATAAACTTGACTACGTAAGTGTGTAGTTTTCAGTGCCATAAATGTGTGTAAGGCCGACTCTGGCTGATGTGCGTACCTGATTCTTCAGACATTGTCAGAAGTTCACCTGTGAAAATGGCTCTGCTCCGTCATGTTCACAAAGCTGATTGTATAAACCACACGTCTTGTTGATCTATAAACTTAATACAGTGTTAAATGAATGGAACGGCTCTTGAGATCATGTTCTGAAACAAAAAATATGCATCACAGTGCATCCTGTAGTGTTTTTCTCCCTTCAGGTTGTAAGGAAGGTCACTGCAGCAACAAGAGTGTTCGTTCAGCTTTGATCAGGAAAGTTTCTTCTGATCCTTTTCACTTTACCTCTACTGTCAGATGCTCCCCAGTTCATCTTCTCCTTTCTTTCACCTTCTTATTCCTCTCTTTTCCAAGTTACCGCCTTTTCTACCTGAGAGAAAGATACTCCATGCACGTGGTGTAGTTTTAAATGGTTTGTTGCACTGCGGTATGTTCTGTGTTCACAAAGCATTTTCAGCATCTTTTGTTGTTTCAGAATTTGAACAACATTGGCATACATTAGGATCCACACCTGAGTGTGGTTGAGAAAGGAAACAGAGAAATGAGGGCCATCATTGCTGACATACACGGCATAATTGAAAAGGAATTCAGTGTGTGTTTCATTACAACAAAACCTTTGACGTTGTCACCCACATGGATTCGTGGAATGTCCCCAGGAAAATGGAATAGCACAACCTCTCATCACTCTAATGAGCAACCTCAACAATTATCAACAAGCAATCTGGTTCCAGATGGGCATAGGAGTTGTCCATGTCGTCCATTTCTAGTAAACAAAGTGCCGTGGAGAAATTTCTCAGCAGTAACAAATCAGAAGAGAGAATGCAGGAAGGCAGAGGGCCGTTGGAGGCAAACTAAACTAGTTAACTATGACATTTTCAAAGAGAGACTCCACAGTTTCAACCTTGAAGGGCTTATTTCTCCAATATCATTAATAGAACACTAAGAACTCTCATACTCTCTTTGCCACGGTAGAGAGGTTAACAATTTCCTAAGTGCACTTACCTTCACAGTTCCTTACAGTTTGCAACAAATCACTTTTCAAATCACTAGGTGGCCAGCTAGTGGTGAAAAATAAAGTCAAGCAAAGCAGCCCATTATAGTCACATGTGAACACACCACAGCACACAGTGTGGAATTCTTTCTCTGTATTTAACCAAGTGAATTATTTTATTTCATTCTATTTTATTTTATTTTGTATTCCTGTAAAGCACATTGAATGCATGAAAATGTGCTAAATAAATGAGCTTGAACTTGAAACATGAATTTTAATTAAACCGAAGATAAAGGTAGCACTCAGGACTGGTGGAGGGAATGTCAAGAACCTTTGATTTGCAGGCATGGCACTCATAGTGAAGAGACAGGAAAGAGTGGAAATGAGGCAATGAAAACAAGGCGGGCCACGAACATTAACATTGATAGTGATGATGCAGAATTGAACATGTGACTTTGGTCTATTTGAGGATCAAGTAGTCAAGAAATGGATGAATGAAGGAGCTGGAAAAGACATAAAGATACACATGCGCTGTTCTTTATGGGATGGGAAAGAAACCAATGGACCCTTGACCAAATCTTTTGAAACCCAGATCATGATACTGATGCATTTATTTTGCACACATGGGAAGTAAATATTTAAAAAGGCTGCAAATGGGAGCAATCAGGGACATTTTTAAGAAGAGTTTGTCATTTCCTCATTTATTAATGCAGTATGTAAACATTATATGTCGGTTTCTTTATATGAAAAGTAAACTGTTAAAGTAACTGTTTTGAATGAATTGTATTGATGATGTGATACATTTGCATACATACAGCCGTTAAGCCCCACCCATTTAGCCTTAAGCTATAATGAGCGTTTTAGCCAATTAGATCAGAGGTTATTTACATATACCAGAGCCTGTTTAATTTTAAGATAGAAAGAGAAGCTGGAAAATGGTCATGTAAAACTGCATTATGACTTTTTTGGTGCTGCCGTCCCTGCATTTCCGCCTCAGGCCGTGAATTAGGGTAATACAATAATGAAATAATGATGAGCATCGCTCCGTTCATCACGTTAATAAAACATAAACCAGAACAGAGCCTTGCGATTCGGAGTCGTTTTTAATCTGATATTCATGCCTCAACACAGAAAAAGAAACACATCCTTCAGATCAAAGATTGAAACCCAGTAATATCCTGAAGGGTGATCACGTTCTCCGCTCTTCATAAAATATACACTCCGAGTTTCTGCGGGCTTCTAACAAAAGCAGCAGCGTTTCAGCTAAATTGAAATGCGGCGCTCGGGGACTTTCTCTTCTTGACCTTGTGGCATTCCTCGGTTTTACAAACGCAATCGGAAATGCAATTAGAGTCATATCTGCTTTTCAAGTCTGAGGCATTGATTTAGTTAAGTCTTGAGCATTTTGTTACTTCATCTGCCTTTATTTAGTCATACCCTCCACATTCTGTGCTTTAGAGCTTTTGATGTCTCCTCAAATGATTTCCTGTGAATGGATCAGCCCATTTGAGTGATTTTTAGAAGTTCTAAAGGCATTTTAGCAGTGAAACCTTAACATACAATGAACTGCAACTATATCAATCGCCACAACATGATCTGTTTGATCATTTAAGTGAATATTATTGTCATAATAGTAATACATTTTTGGGGGGATTTCATTAGGGAAATTGGATAGATGTTTAGACATAAATTTACAATGATATTGGATGTATTATGGTTCTGTGTCTTTTGTGATTATATCTACATGTGCTATGATAATTATAAATAACTGTAAAAATAAATAAAACATGTTATGCCTGAATAAAAATGAAGATGTTCTTGCTCACATTGCACCGAGTCTCATTATTAAAGATGTTACTGTTGGAAATATTGTTGTGAAGTGTTGAAGGTTCTTAGGGATGAAATTATTAAATGACACTCAAAAAGGGAAAAAAATCCATCTTAGAAAACACCCCTGTCAATACTGTTGTTTTGATGATAGACAAGTAGAAAGCTCATGAAACCACAACCTTGACAGGTACGCTAACTTTTCTCTCAAGTTAATAATAAGAAAGGTAAAAGAGAAGCCAGCTGTCATTCGGAAATGTTGCAGAATGACCTGAGAGGAGCAAGAACAGCAGATACACAGCGGATGATAGGCAGTTCAATGTGCTGCAGTCTTCCCTACTAATTAATTCAGTTTGTCATGTTCGAAGGAAGAAAAGTGTGGGTGTGTGAGATCCCAAAAACACAGAACCTACAGTAAAGTACAACAGAGGGAGCATCATGGTATAGAGCTACTTCTCTGGAAGTGGCACTAGGGCATCACAAACGTTAAAGGAAATGAGAACAGAGTGGTGTACCAGGAAAACTTAATGTTGAGAGGAATTGACAGGTGTTCAATAAAACAACAACCTCAAATATATAACTGTAAAACAACTGGTTTTGAAACAGATCAAAGGATCTTCAAATTCCATTAAAGAAACCCTCACATTCGTTGGGAGAAGAAGGCAGTTTGGATATCGGAATGGACCAAGATTGAAGAACGGTGCTGCACTAAGCTAATGTCTTGTTACCACATATACTTGAAGCTTCTTTACAGAGAAAATGTTACCCATCATGCTTTCCTCCCAAATAATCCAAAATCTCCACCAAACCTCATGACAGCTTCCAGATGTTATTTGCCAGTGGTCACTGATACAGGTCCTGAACCTTTCCCCTGGTTTGATCCCAGAGCCTTCATTTTCTTTGTAAACTTTTCCAACTGCAGAGGAGTGGTGATGGGTTTCTTGAATCTTGTTTTTTCCTCTACGTTTCGTTCCCACATTTTTCATTGAGCATTATCCACAGCTGAACAGTGTGTAGGTTTAGCGGAAGCTGAAATTGTGGGGTGACACATACCATGAATCTGAAAGTGTGTAATGTAGTGTGTGGAGGCAGACGCAGATTACGATCTTAAGGTCAACATCAGCATATGGAGAATGCTGTTTATTTACAGTGTTTCTCGACAAGAGCACCACAATTTCGCCCGTAGAATGTCAGCAGTGTCCCCAGCATGCTGGCCTTAAAGGTCACCTTGTGTAGAGCAGAAACAGGAGATTGTTCAGGTAAACCAGTATTGAGGCTGAGAACCCGTTTCTGTGTTTTTATTTTAAATAGCAGTCTTCTTGCTTGTGAAAACCCTAGTTCTCCAGTAGACAATTTCTCAGCTATTTAACTGTTGGTGTGAAAGTAGCCTCTGAACTTAGAGTGGGTGAATATAGCTACTTGCTACTAAACATAGGTTCCCACCTGAGATGTTTTCAGCTCTTGTGGAAAAACAACCAAAAAAACCCCCTCTTTTAGTTCCTGTTATATAATTGTTAGTTCTAGTTACCAATAATACCAGTAATATATTTCAATAGCTAGTGCACATTTATTGGAATTGGTGGTCATATATTTTTTATGTACTGATAACTATACATAAAAATGTATAAGATGTAGAAACTGGGAAATATAAATGAAAGCTTTAATAGTAATAATAGGGTCTTTTCTATGTGGAGTCTGCATATTCTCCCTGTGTCTGCATGGGTTTCTGCCAGCGAGACTTGCTAAAACCATTCCAATATAATTGTGCATCCCAAACAATAATCATAACGCATTGCCATCCTGCCCATCCCTACTCCAAACTGGGCTTCTTGAAAAAGCATCTGAACAGCTGGCTGGGTAATGTTAGCACAGCATCTACATCAGTATACATGAAAGCTATCATCATCGACTACACAGAATGAGGCAGAATATTCAGTGATCTTCCAGCACAAAATGAACGGGGATGTTAGTCATCGTTCCGAGGGGAAAATGTCGCAATGTCTTATTGGATGTGATTAGGTGTATGCAAGAGGAGAAAGGATTCAGATGTTCCTTTCAGTACAAATCTCATCATCTGTGCTCCTCGGTCATGGCGCTTTATCACAACGTCAATGCAGTTTCTCAAAAGGCTTGCCATCACAGCAAAGAACATCTGCAGTTATTGCTACAAATGTATTCCAGTTTTGTGTGGGGTTTTTTTGTAGCACTGTGACTGTTGGTGTATTACCACCATAGTGGTTCATGAGTATGTGTGTTTTAATGCAACGTATTGGAGACTGGCACTATAATGACTTCTTAACTTATATTTGATATGCATTTGAGAAAGGGCTATGCAAAACGTAGAGGGACCAGATCGAAACAATCACTACAAATTGTAGGTATTTTGGCTTTAAAAAATGATCATGATACAAACGTTATCAACTGATCAACATTTAAACATTGCATTCCAAAATTTGAATGGTGGCATATTTTCACTAAAATGGTTTTGGCCATCAATTCGTCAACCCACTATTAACAAGAAATGGTTGCTTCTTTGACAAAGTGCTGCCTTTAACAGGGAGGAAGAATTGATTGCATTCCTTGGCCAGGCGTGTGCGATCCTTCTCACAAGTTGAGCATGCTGAGCTTGAAACTGTTGTTTAGCCAACATTGTAAGCCACTCCAGTCCTGGAGGGCCGGTGTCCAGCACGTTTTGGTGATTTCCCTGCTCAGAAACACCTGGTTCACCTCATCAGTTAATTGCCAGGTTTAGTGAATGTGTTCGAGTAGGAGAACCCTCAAACTGTGCAGGACACCGGTCCTCCAGGACTGGAGTTTGACACCCCTGTTTGAAAAGTAAAATGAAAAGTAAAGAGACCACCTCAGAGGTACCACTAGCAGTGTTGATTTTCTGATTGCAGAAGAAGTGCCTTAAACATCAAACCACCAGCTGTCCAGAAGGCATTAAAGCAGAGTAAAGCAAGAACATTGTCCAGAACCACTGAATGCAGTCTACATCATTTTCACCATGCTAATAATGAAAAACACAACAAAATATGCACTACATTGAGATTTTTATATTTTAATTGTTTTATTTATCCTTGCTACTAGGTCCAGACAATATAGTTATACAGTATATTTATATTTCAATTTTATTACAGTTTTAGCCCAACGGTCCTTTTCTAATTGATCTAATTGTCATTTCCTATAGCTCAATAACTCAAACAGTGAAAACTCTCACTCTTACATAATTGCACGAATTAGCAACCCACAATTCTTTCTGGCTTTTATTTTCATTTAAAAAAATAGTCTATAACATGTTGGTCTTATGCTGAAACATTTTATGCTGAAGCAGAACAACAATTTCAACCCAGACAGTGTTTGTTTTCAGTCTATTACCTGTAATATTTTTTCCAATGTTTTGTGTGGATTGTAATTATCAGCTGATATCATCAGTCAGCCAATAAATCAGCCAGTTTCTCCTTGTGGCTCATTTTATTCAGTTTTATAAAAAATTATGTTTAAAAATGTATTTATTCGCACTTGTGGTACACGATAGACAGACATACGAAGAATGACATTGTAATTTCTGGGCTAAGGCTCCTTGTTAAAAACTGGACATATTCTGTTTTTGACACTATTTTTCATTTGTGTGAATATCTGAAAAGTACATTATAAAATATATAGCTCAGGAAACAAATAAGAGAACACTGCAAAAATGTTCAGTTTCTCGATTTTGATCTTTTATAAGTGCATATATTGAATTCAACAGCTTTGCCATAGTTTTGAGTACTGCTGACAATTTCTCCTATTTTCTAAATAAAAATGTTTTTTAAAGCATAATTTTAAAGGAAATGGCAATACATTAAAATAAGAGAAATGAAAGTGTTTACAGGTCTTGAATAATTCAAACAAAACAAATCTCTTGTTCACTCTTAAACAAAATGGCAATAATTACCTTTGACATACTAGTAGTGTTTTGCCAACCATTTGGTCACATTGCGAGAGGAGAGTGTTGTTTACAGCAATGTTTTTTATACCTCTCCTCATTAAATAAGATACGATTTGGATTATGCTTGTGTAGGAATTTAACAGAGACTGGCATGGAATGGTCTCTTATATTTCAAGAGCTGTATGTTGATAAAACTGGCATGAAGCCACTTTCCGAGTTCTAATCACATCATGAATTGGTCATAGCCATAAATGTAATTCTGTTAAACAAAAATGTTTTGTTAGACACTTTATGTGAAATTATACTTGAAATACAGTTTTAAATTTTAGTCTTAATTATATTACAAATAAATGTGACTTGACAAGGCAATTTGTACATTGCTCTGTAGATGTTCATAAGCTAATGAAACCAGTTGTTTTTCTCAAATTATTGATTGCCTTCATTTTATAGGAGTATTTTTACAGGACATTTCCTCTGCTGCATTAATCTGCTTAGCCTTTGTAGCCAGTTTTATTTGCTGCCTGACCCTACAATTGTATTGCATGTGCTCTGTTTTTTTTTTTTTTTTTGCTGGAATTCTCCACTTCTGGCTCATCCATAGATAATGGATGCTACTTAATTGCCCAGGTTTTCATGGCTCTGTCTCTCAGTGCACAAAGGAGAGCCTTCTGTCCTGGTGATTGAAACGTCCACAGATACAAAACCTGAACAGAAACTCTGCAGCCTCCAATCTGCAGGAGGTTTTCTCCCGTGCTGTGACTGGGCGAGGGGGACAAAAGATTCACTTCGAGCGACGCTGAGGTTGTCGGAGTGGATTTGGAGTGTCATCAGTCAGCGGCCAGGTGCCTCTGCCAGAGTATAGTTGGTCTTGGCGGGAAGCAATAATCAACAGGATTTCCATCAAAAAACAGCTGAAGCGCTGATGCGACAACCCAGCAAAGGACATGACATGACTGGACACACTAGAAATTATGAACTTTTCTATTTCACAAAAAGAAAAATCTTCGGTAGAAAAAACACGGCAATCCAGGGGCCCTACAAGTTTTCACCAGTTGAACTGTTTTTCCTGGCCGGGAGCTTGATCAGAAGCGATTGATGTGACGAGAAGGCAAATGAATCATTCCTAAACCTGACTGGGCCTTACTGATGTTTCCAAACATGTATTGAGTTACAAAGATCCGTCACAGTGGAGGCCAGCAGTGTGAGATGGTCAGTGATGCAACTGAACAAGTGATTTGAGGCTACAGGCAGGAGAAGAACGAAAAGGTTTTAAAGCCATTATTTATTATTACATTTGCGACCTCCCCGTTACGATCAGTAAAAGGCAGCTATTAAGCATGCGAACCTTCTGAATCTTAAAATCAATGTTAACACCTACCTTAGTTACAAAGTTCAATACAGCTAGCAGAATGGCTACATTCATTCAAGCACCAGTTTCAGCTTTGGCAGTGGCATGCCTGTTTCCAATCTCTGCAGATAATATACTGCCCTAGTAAAGGGAAACTACAACCGAGTAGGAATAACACTGTTAAGCAGCAGGTGGCTATCTACAAATTAGCATTTTTATGTCTGTTATTATGATTTCATGTTTATGTTTTAGCTATTCACATGTACTGGGTTGCTTGGTAACAGACTTAAAAAAATTGGATTTTCTTCTGAAAAGAAATCTAATCTAGGAATAATAGCCTGGAACTACAGGGCTTATGTAGCTTACAAGTAATGGGAACTTTCAGCCCGCCATTTAGCACTGCAAAGGCATGAATTTTTTTTTTTTATTTATTTGGATAAACTCAATATTGTATCTCCCTTGAAAGTCAACAAACCCTCACATTGTTTGAACATTTCTTGAGGATCGTACAGGTAGAAACTGACTTGGAATAAAATCTCTTTATATGAACTGACATTGAAATAAAATACAATAATTCCCTGCAACATCACCACGAAAACTCACTTAAAATGTATTACTTGGGTAAAAATGTATTAAAAGAGAAAAAAAACTTAATTAAAATGTATATACACAGTAAAATAATGTGATTACTTTGCAATTTAAATGATATATAATCTCACCAGTGCACATGTATACAGTAACAAATTATTGCTAAATATAATAGTGAAATTACTTGGTTCTGTATAAAGAAGGCTTATATCAATGATTTTTTTTAAACTTAAAAATGTTGTAGATTGTTGTGGAGCAAAAAGCACAGGAAGCATAGGAAACAGATCCAAGCCAATTTTAAGCAAAAACATATTGCGCTTATATTACTATCCAGGTCTGTTGTACACCTTATTGTGTGTGCGTTTGTTTTCTCTAAATACAAGAAAACAAGTATCTCATACATACTAAATAAATGCCTGACCTCGATGACAGTTTAAAGCATGTTTTAATGTAGTTAAGTATTTGCCCCAGTATGTATATTGTATTTTGACATGCCTAGAGCTAATTAAAGTGTGGCTTTGTCCTTTGCCCCCCCCCCTCCTTTTGGAGCCCGTCAGCCATGTCATTGTTAATTCTGTGGCCAAAGCACAGGATAATGGAATTTTTCTGTTTTGATTTTGAAACTGCCGAATGGACTCATTTTAGATGGAATGAAACCCATCAACGGAAGGAAATACCTGTCAGCAGACAGGGACGCTGAATAGAGTGGGTGACAGATGGGCTCCTAATGGCGCCTTTTGTTTTTCCTCCCAGGTTCGAGGGAAGAGTTCAGGTAGAAGGGAAAGTGATGACACACTTTCAGTTTTTGCAATTTCATTGCAGTTTGTGTTGCAACTGAGCTACAAGAAATGGCCTGTAATGTGGAAGGCTATCTGTGTTCACTATACAAGTTTTGGCACCCCTGGACCCCTGGATGAGTGGCATGTTTACAAAGAACACTTTTGCACATTTTAATGGACTGTTGTTTTTTTTCATTTGTTTTTATTTTTAGAATAAAATTCTATATCTATATGTTAACAGAAGATCAATCAGAATACAATGAGAATGCAATCAGAAACCTGAACGAAATATCTATTGGAAAGCCCTCTTAATATTTTGTAAGCGTTCTTATAGTCCCTATAGTCCCTATGAGATGCTCTCACAACATGATGAAGCACAGGAGTCACATTTGCGATCATCTACTGTTTTTTTGGGAATGTCTAAGATGAACCAGAATGATCTGTTGACAGTGTCTACTACGATTTAAAACGGAGATTGATGCAGCTCCATTTTTTGCATGGCAGATTGATGAGACCATCAACATTTCGTGTAAAGCACAGTTGTCCATAATTGTAGTATGTAAGTAGATGTGACTGGAGTGATTCAGGGATGTATTTTTGGATTCTTTGTTGTGTCAGGAGGTCGAGACGCAGAGTCGATTTTTAATTTTGTTGACGAGATGGTGATGTATGATTATAGACACACTCGTTGGACAAATGTATGGCGGAGCTGCTGTCGTGGCATCATCTCTCAACGACTTGCAGGGGAAAGTGAAGGCTGTTGCCCCACACACGTTTGTTCACTGGTACACACGGAGCAAAGTGCATCGCATTTTCTCGTCAAGAATTAGCACTGTTGCAAACAGTTCTGAGAAACGTCTTGATCCATTTGATTGGATGATTGAGTCTGAGCAACTGGCTTAATCAATCTCTTGCTACATTTTGCAACAGAAAGCTACAGATGTGATTTTCTCCAGTAAACGAATAAACTCTCTTCTGTCATTCATTGCTGAGAAGAAATCAGAGGTTTCATTCTGCATAATCTATGAAAAGGCTGCCAACATGACCTATGATCCAGCAACACTAAATAGAAGGAGAAGGCAGCGTGGTCCAGATGCAAAAGAGTATTACAGAGGTGTGTACGTGGCTGTCTTTGACAACCTCACCAGCCAAATCAGCCAGCTCTTTGCACACATGAATAGCAAGTATTTCACTGAACTGTTCAATGCAGCATTTCAAGACATGGCAGAAACCTTTCCAACTGAGGCATGCAGCTGCTTGTTGAAAGGCTATGACCGAGTTGCAGGTTGTGTACACAGGTAAGGATTTGCATCGTGGAAAAGAAATACTTTGTGACCTCATTGCATTTTTCAAGAATGGTGGTCTTGACAAAGTTATGTCAGAGGCTTACAAGTTGATGTGCTTGCAACAATTGGAGTGATCTCAGCTGGTGTGAAAAGAAGCTTTTTATGTCTGAAACGACCGAAAGTTACACGTGCAATGCCACGGGACAGGAGTGAGCGAAACGTGGCTTTTCTTTCAAAAACATTGTTAATTATAGTAATAATAAATAGTAATAATGATAATAATAACACTAAATAATAAAATGTTACTATTACGTGTTTGTAAGATATGTACGAGGAAATATTTTTTACATTTTGTAGTGATTTAACACAGGAGAGAGAAGATGCATCAAAATGTGTACTTAGGGCAAGAAAATCAAGCTGCACTGGATGCATGGCGAGTTTGTTTCGCGGCACGTGTCGGGGATGAAGGGTGGCTTATTTCACCAAAAAAAAAATAAAAAATTGACCAGGAGCCGCCACTGTAATAGATGCAGCATACATCAAACCCAACACTAACATGAACAGCGCTCTGGCCAAACTTTACTGAGTCATCAGTGAGCCCCAAAATTCACACCCAGATGAATAGTTTATGGCACCCACAGATTTTATCTCACACATCTCACAAAAAGTCAATTTCTACTAAATTCCATTAATATGTGGATCTCCCAATGAGGGGGTGAACAGGCTGGACTGTGCTTTTACAAACATTGCTGGCGCGTGCCACACTGAGACTGGCCCCCAGCTCGGCTACTCAGATGTACTCTGATCCCATACTGACCACTCGGCAGATGTATCAAGTCCTTTCTGAAGCAGACAAAAATCTGGTCCCCAGGTACCATCTCTGCAAGCGCCTACCTGTCCCGCACCATCAGAGCAGCAATACTTGCACATGCTTAGATGTGCAGACCAACTGTCTGAAGTTCAAACATCTTCAATATCTGAACACCAATGTCATTTAAACGCACTTCAAAGCCGCCAACATCAACCCCGTGCCAAAGGTTTTGTTTGTGTCCTGCCCCTTTGCCTCTCATCCTGTTTGTAATCACACTCATCATCATGAAGTGCTTTGATAAGTTCATCATGAGGCACATAAACTCTGGACAAAAAGGACACCCATGTGAGAATGCTGCTCATTCTCACATCAATTCAGGATTCAACGTCAGCATTCCTTAGGATCTGACTGGAAGGCAGGGTATGAACACCTCCCTCTGCAACTGGGAGACCTCAATCAGTGAGGATTGGAAGCATTTCCTGCATCCCCATGCTGAGCACAGGGCCCCCATGTCTCTGAATATGGACAAAAGTAAAGGGATGGTTGTTGACTTCAGGAGGGCACAATGTGATCCCTCTCCACTGCACATAAACAGCTCTTCAGTGGAGATCATTCAGAGCAGTTCCTTGGTGTTCACATCACTGAGAACCTCTTGTTCTCAACAATAGCTCCATTGCCAAGAACGCCCGGCAGCATCACTACTTTCTGTGGAGACTGAGGAGAGTGCAGTTACCCAATCCTCATTACATTCTACAGAGGGACTATAAAGATCATTCTCTGGAGTTTCATCGTAGTGTGGTATGGGATAACCCTACAGAGGATAGTGAGGACAGCTGAAAACTTCATCAGGTCTGGCAAAAGGTAATGCAGCATATTGGCCTTCGCTTCCACAATGGGAAACAGTTTCTTCCTCCACGCCTCAGAACCTTAAATCAGAACTGAATTGAACTGAACTGAAATCAGAAAATAAAATATTTATTTTATATTTTGCATTGTTTGAATGCTAAATAAATATGTTCAAAATTTTGTAACTGATTCTTTTAGTAATTTAGAAAAAATTTCTTTTGGTGTTTCAGTTTTGGTTTCCTCATTTTCGGAAAGGGAACAAGATGGAGATTTTACATGAAAAGAATTTCAAACTGGTTTCTCAAAAACAGTGAAGATTCTTACATCACTACTAATGTTTGGAGGATTGTGAGTCCAGACCAGTGATACTCTAAACTTATAACCCCATTAGTTTTTCATTTTTTAAAACATCTTAGTTTACGGCGATTAACATGTACAAGGTCAAAAGATGCGTGTGAATTTTACATGATATATGCACTGGTTGCATACTGAATAGCAAAACCAAAATGGATCTGGATACTTGTTTCAGTGGTAACTTCAGCTGCAGAAACACTTGTCTTCTGTAGAACAGGTGATATCTTCCGACATGCTGTGTGTTGCGGTGTGGCAGCTGGGTGAGGGGGAGGTGTTAGAATGCTGAAAACAACAGCACAAACTTGGCTGAGCTTCATACATCACAACAGTGTTTCTTCGAGCATGTGTCATGATGACATATTTATTTTGTGTGCCAGTATGTCCCTGTGGAACAGTTATCCTGGGGTAACAGCAGTGTCTAGATGGAGGAATGAGCCTCTACGGTGACAACAGCCTTTACAGACGTATAGAATAGTTTCAGATACAGATCAGCATCAAACAGGCTAGATCAGATGGGCTACAGCCCTTACAGAGTACACTTATTTAACAGGAATACCTACAGTGTCTACACTGACCCAGGGCCAGGGGTCAACTGAACAACCCTTCTGACAAACCAGTCATCCTGGCGAGAAAAAGCTGGCGAGTCTCTCAGAAGGCACACATCAGTCTAACACCAATCAAAGCCCCATCATTGAACTCGGTTTGGGGGCCACCCACACATAGCTGATGCGTCGCATAGCAATGCAAGATTAGGGCAGTTAGGAGGCCCCGCAGCCACATGCAGTGGCCATAGGCATAATAAAAATTCCATGAAACCAGGGCATTAAATGCACCGGATTTTACACATGGAGCTTTGGGTTGCTGGTGAAGAGATAGGAATAAACAAACAGGCCTGTTATCCAGAAATTATTCATAATTTAAATTCTTGCCTCATACAGAATTGCAAAAAAACAACAATAGAGTTACATGGGGGAAAAATACTGGAAAAGCTGCCTGTCATTAACTGACATCTCTGACTCTAGTAACATACACTGGGATTACAGTCAGCCAGAGCGACAGGATTACGGGTGAAAGCTTCTTGACTGTTTCTGAATGAATAGCAGGAGACAGGAGGAATGTATTAAGAGCCTTTTAACAGACAGTCATGCCTCTTCCGAAGTCCTCAGACAATTTTGAAGTTTTGAAAATTGCACACAACCTGCTGCAATATGACTTGTTATGTGCCTTAACTTGATTACAACTTTACATAAACTGCATATGCCCCCACTAACTGTGTAGCTCCACTCACTAACTGCACAGGGTTCAAACTTCAAACAAGTGTAATTACCTAGCTGATCAGGTTCTGTTTTTATAGCCCATAATTAAGTGGATTTTAATTGGATTTTTTTCACTTTTCTAGTGATACACTCAAAAGAGAAAGCAAGTACAGTTTCCATAAAATGGTCACTTGATTTAAATGATCGCAATATTCAATTATACCCACCCTGTTACGTTCTGGACCCGCGTAGCCAGGGTCCCGTGTCCAGGTTTCTGTTTCTGGGTTTCCTTTTTCGTTCTGTGT
>JBBPDB010110709.1:0-20048 GCA_037974465.1 Brachypetersius altus
ATACTGATCACCGCCTGATCATCTGGAATCATCTGCTCCTGTTTCTTCACTGGTTCAGGACTTCAGTTAGATGTGCTTTGTTCTGTTTGAATGATTCATACGTAGATCACTGTGTCCCTTTACCAACAAAAACAATTCTCTGAAACTGCTCAGGTTCAGGGACTGGACTGGAGTTTCAAAAAGTCCTTCAGGAAGCCTGGAGAACTGTTCCTCAAACCACATTAAGGTACAAAAAAATCTGGATCTTGAAATATGAAGAATATTTTGCACAGTGATGTAAACCTGAATAAACAGGTGTAGCTTCTCACTGGGATGGATGTGATTTTAGTAGCGTTTTGAAAGAATCAACCTCCCAACAGCAGATACAGAGGAACAGAGTAGTGGGCGGAGCCTAATGAGGATAAAGAGCCGATTTGAATTTTTGGAGTCTGAGGTGTGTTAGTTCTTGTCCTTGCCTGAGGCCCAGCCACCGTGTGTCTTTGTGTGCGTATGCATGCATGTATGTGAGTGTTTGTGTATATATCTATGTGTGTGTGTTTGAGTGTGAGTCAATGTGTGTGTGTGTGTGTGTGTATATCTGTGAGTCAGTGTGTGTGTGTGTGTACTGACCTGTTCTGGATGGATTGAGGCTGGCAGCCTGTGTGCCCGACGATCTGTGTGATGTTTTTGGCTTCACACCAGGCGCTCTTGTCGGGGAACAGCGCCAGGCGGTTGATGTGTGCGGGCGGAGCGGCGAAACACAGAGAGAACAACACACACACACACACACCCACACACACAACCAGCATCCGGGGACACATTGCTGCACCTGGAGGGAGAATGGGAACAAATGTGGCGTCAGTTTCCAAAATTCCCACGAACTTGCTCCGTCTCTTCAGAATGTCTAAATCACTGTGCAGAACTTCAGAGTCAGTATTCAGAACTTACACTGTTCAGAACTTCACAATCACTACACACAGTCATTGCTTAGAACTTCACAATCACTGATCAGAACTTCACAATTGCCATTCAGAACTTCATAATAACTCTTCAGAACTTCAAATTCAATACTCAGAACTTCACAATCACTGATCAGAACTTCACTATTACTATTCAAAACTTCATAATCACCGTTCAGAACTTTATAATCACCGTTCAGAACTTCATAATCACCATTCAGAACTTCATAATCACCATTCAGAACTTCATAATGAAGGCCCAAAATGTCACAAGCACTGTTCAGAGTTTCAGATTCAATATTCAATATACTATTATGAACCTCAGTCTGTTCAGATCTTCCCTATTATTATTTAGAACTGCACTAGTACTATTCAGATTTTTCTAATTACTATTCAGAACTTCACGATCACTGTACATAATCTGCAAACACTGTTCAGAACCTCACAATCACTGCCCAGAATTTCAAAATCACTGCTCAGAACTTTAAATCACTATTCAGAATGTCACAAGCACTGTTCAGAACTTCAGATTCAATATTCAGAACTTCACAATCACTGTTCAGAGCTTCACAATTACTGAACAGAACTTCAGCGACTGTTTGAATTTCATGATTATCTAAAATGTCACAATCACTGGTTACAATCACTTGTCAGTACCACACAATCACTTTTCTACACCTCACGATCTGTTCAGAACTTCACAATCACTTCTCAGAGCTTTACAGTCACTATTCAGAACTTCACAGTGCCTGTCCAGAACTTCAGAATCACTGTTCAGAACCTCAGAATCTCTAAATCAATCAGTTGATTAAAAATGATCAGTTTTTGTCTGTAAACTGAAATGAGGAATGAACGATATTACTGGTATATTTTAGAATGTTATATTATAAAACAATGTTCACATTATAAATCAAACTCCCAGACTGCCCTTCCAGACTGCCTTAACAACAGAAATCTGTTCATTTTCCCTCCACTCGTGAACCTTAAAGCAGATCACAACCTTCTGAAGTTAAAAACATTTTTTTACAGACTTGTTAAGCACTTCACATCCAGCTGATTGAGTGCACCACACTGTTCACTACAAAACTCGCATTCACTCTGGAACTCCATCTTACAGTACAGATAAAGGAGGAAACAGGCGGATGTGTGAATCAGGGCAGATTCATTTCGTTTACAGCCTAGAATTTCACCACTATTCAATCCATTTTGATTCAGAATTATTGTTACATCACCACAAACACGCGGATATGACTGTTTACACCATGGAGAAGAATAAACAATAACACAACACACTTCCTGTAAACCTCCCTGAATTAATTTTAGCTAAAAATTTGTGCAGCCCCTAAAGATTATTATGGTATTTGAATCAGTGAACTGACGCTCCTGTGAGCAACTCTGAACTGAACACACGAGTCTCTGATTTGTTCCAGATTAAGTTTTGCCTAAACACACACACACAGGTCAGATAGAGTATGGAAAATCTAGGCCATCATCAGATACCTGTAATCTCACAGATACTTTTTAAAACACTATTCAGAACTAAAACACTAGTGTGTGTGTGTGTGTGTGTGTGTGTGTGTGTATGAGAGAGAGTGGTTTTTTTCTGCTGTCTTTGTTGTTTTCAGGGAAGGCCGGTCAGTTTCTGTCTGGCGCAGTAATAAACTACAGGTGGAGAGAGAGAGAGAGAGAGAGAGAGAGAGAGAGAGAGAGAGAGAGAGAGCGAGAGAGAAAGTAAGTCTCCACTTGACTCTAATAAACTCTGGCATATCAATGTGTTCCAATATTGTTATATATACTCCCTCTCTCTTCTTCCCTTTCTCTCTCTCTTCCATCTCTTTTTTTCCTTTTTTGTTCTCACTCTTTCTCTTTTTCACTCACTTCTTCTCTCCCTCTTTCCACGTTTTCTTTCCCTGCGAGTTCACTCTTTCTTCATTTCCACTCTCCCTCTTTTTCTCTCTTCTCTTTTACTCATCCCTCTTTCTCCCTCTATCCTTTTTACCTCTCCTCTCTCTTTCACTCTCCCTCTATCCTCTCTTTCTTACACTATCTTTTCTCCCCCTCTCTCTTTCTTTCTTTCCTCTCTTTCACTCTGAATCCCCTCTTGTTCCCTTTCCTCTCTTATCCTCTTCGTCTCTTCCACTCTCTCTCTTTCTCTTTCCCTCAATCCTCTCTCTCTTTCCCTCGATCCTCTCTCCTCTCCTCCCTCTCCCTCTTTCCCTCGATCCTCTCTCTCTATATATCTCTTTCCCTAAATCCTCACTCTCTCTCTTTTTCCTTCCCTTATTCCTTTATCTCTCTCTTTCCCTCAATCCTTTCTTTTTTTACTCTTTCCTCTCTTCCTCCCTCTCTCTCTATTCTTCAGATGTTTCTTCTCCATCCAGAGATCCGAGATTGAAGCCGTTTTCATAAATAACATTCCTCAATGATCCCCCTCAACACACACACACTCGCTCCGACCCTCAGACCCCCGGGCAGACACCCTGCAGCGCGCGCCGCGCGCGGCCCGTCTGAGCGCGTGACATCACGTACACACACTTTTTGCTGTCTATGAAGAATTTTTAAATCGTTCTGAGCGAGAGAAACACACACGCACAGACACTCACAATGCGCCTGTCTTTTGTTTTCTGTTTGTAAAAACTTCAGCCTGCAAACCTTTTGGACGAGGATCCCAGTCGCGCGCTAAACGATCAGACCGTGTCAAAACGCGACACTCCTTCACACCCGAGTCCGGGTGATACAAAAGAAGAGAATACGTCTTACCGTTCAAGGGGGCCGAGAAGAAACGGCTCGAGCTCGCTCCGTGGAGCACACACACACATGCCGCGCGCCCCTCCCCTTAACGCAAAAAACGCGGTTTTTTCCCACCCGTTTTCAGGCACCGCTTCCAAACACCCGCCCCTCTGGTTCGGCGTTGCCTAGGCGTGTCCCGGTCACGCGCGCTGAATTTCAGAGCTCTCCTCCAATTGGCTGAGCCATCAGCCAGAACTGCCATGAGTAACCAATCCCAGTACGAGGGGGGCGGTCACCTGCCCGAAAACGGGTGTGAAAGGAAACGGGACTTTAAACCTTTCCCCCACAAGCGGGACCGAGTCTGGCCGAAACGCGAGCTGAGTCTGAGAATAGTTGTGGATTGTTGTTGTCCTTCTTGTATTGAGTTTTCATTTTTTCATCCCGGATTTTAAAATAAATGCATGTAGCAATCAGAGCGCAGGCCCTCGCGCGGAGGAATGAGAGTCACGCGGTGTTCTGAGGGTGTAATCACTTTAGATCGCCTTTGTATTGCAGTTTGTACAAAATAAAATACCTACACTGGAATTCACGCATGAACCTCATTCAGAAACACACCAGCACCCAGACTACATAGTAATAACTACAAACCGTTATAATAATAATAATAATAATAATAATAATAATAATAGCAACAACAACAATAAAAATAATAATAATAATAATAATAATAACAACAATAATAATAATAACGATAATAATAATAAGTATTATTATTGTTGTTGTTGTCGTCATTATTATTGTTATTATTGTTGTTGTGATAATTATTGTTATTTATTTGTTTGCTGTAATAATCACACCGAGAGGAAACACTAGGACCTTCTCAGATCACACAGAGAGAAACCGTCATAACCTTCTCAAATCATACAGGGAGGAACCACCAGAATCTTCTCAGAGCACACAAAGAGGAACCACCAGAACCCTCTCGAATCATACAGGGAGGAACCACCAGAACCACCAGGGTCTTTCACTCACAAATGGATCTACTAGAGACCCACAGGTGTTTGATTCCTGGGTTGGGCACCAGGTCTTTCTGTGTGGAGTTTGCATGTTCCCCCCTTGACTGCATAGGTTTCCTCCGGGAGCTCCAGTTCCCTCCCACCACCAAAACATTTTTCTGCATGTATAGGGGATAGGTCAATTGAGTACACTACATTGCCCCTAGTTAAGAATGTGAGTGTGAATGGTTGTGTCTCTGTATGTGCATTGGCGACTGTCCAGGGTGTACCCCGCCTTCACCCATAGCACCCCCCACTGACCCCGAGTGCGGGATGAAGGGGTAGAAGATAGATGGATGGCAGGAGACCCACAGGAAACCCGTCAAAGGTTCATATTTGTGATGTCAAACACAAATCCACATATTGTGCTATGTCAGCTTGGGAAGATAAGAATCGAAAGCATATGGACAATGCAGGACATGGGTCATTTAAGTGTGATCAAAATGTGCAGGAGAATGTGCACATCATCCCACCATCCTCATTCAGTGGATTCTATGGAAAATAATTGGGATTACGGCAAAAAACAAAAATGGTTCTAGATGACACTACTGTGTCTGAAACTGCATAATCAAGTCTGAGGAGTGCGAGCGTAGTGCTGGTTGTGTGTATTTGTGAGTGTAGTGGTGTGATCTGAGTGTGTTTGAGAGTATAGTAGTGTTGTGGTGTATGCGTGTGTTGTGATCTGCCTGTCAGAGGGATTATGAGTGTGTGTGAAGGAGAATCTGTCAGACAGGCACCAACAGGTATCCTGACATCTAACATATCTCTCTCTCTGCCCTCCCTTTCTCTGATTTTATTTTCATCCTCCTTTCTTTCCTCTGTCTGACCTCTCTCCTAGTATACTGTTTCAGTAGTTCAGTAAATTAAATGTACTGTAGTGCATATTATGGTGAATAACAGTTATTAGTGGATGATACATTGAACAGTATGATGTATAGTACACTGAATGGTACAGTGAACAGTGCATGGGAATGTGTAAGTATTACAGTAAATAGTGTAATGAATACTTTATTGAAGATTACAGTGAAGAATATAGAGGACTTTATATTGAATCGCACAGTAAATGATATATTGCATATTGTATATCCGTAGTAGGTTAAATGGTGTGGTGAAATCTTGTGTATAATTGTTTCTGGAGAAGATCAGCTGGAGAAAATCTTCAGATGAACCCGACACTCTTCTATGCGCGTGTGCTCTTTAATACTGGAAGTGAACTTAGATTCACTGATAGCACACTTTTATTTATCCACTCTCCTTCCCTGCCCGCTTTTCTCCCTCACCTCTCTGTCCCCTTCACTCTCTCTCTCTTTTCTCTCCCCTTGTGCAGGTGGGACCCCCTGCTTATCTAAAAAAAATCTCACTCGCTTCGCTGGCAGAGAAACAAGTGTGTGTGTGCACGTGTGGTGTGCATATGTGTGTGTGTGTGTCTTAATGGGGAGACAGGCTGCTCTGGAGGTGTTAACATTTACTGCCTGATCTCAGATGAGGCCTGCGTGTGTGTGTGTGCGCGCAGACCCTCACCTGCTAGTAATAAGTTCTGAGACTCGGCCCATAACTGGCATTCTAGAACATTCTCCACATTCTGTTGCACCGGGAGGCAGGAAAATACACTCTCACACACACAGAGACTGAAGGCAGACATGTAAACACAATCATTCCTAACATGTCAAGGCCAAACGATTGCTTTTAATTCCACACATGCATAAATACACACAATTCCAGTTGTGACGTGTGTGTATTAGGCGTATTAGCAGTGTTAGTGCTGACATGCACGGCCTGCATTAGTGTAATGGAACTCATTACTGTGTAATAACCACCATCCCCCCTGTAATTACACACACACACACACACACACACACACACCCACCCACCCACACCCACCCGGCTGAACGTGTGTTTTTCATTCGAAGGCCTAAAAGATCTAAACGGTTGATCCTGAAACTCCCCGCAGGCTGCAGCCCCCCGGTGAGCAGGAGCAGTACTGCACACTTAATCAAACAATATTAAATGAAACTGGTTCTGTTGATGTTCTGAGGGATTTGGTGTAAACTTGTTCTCCATTTCGTTGCACAGAATCATTCACCGCCAGACAACAAAACAGTCAAGAATTGTTCTTTTACATTTGTATTCTTCCCTCTCACCCTTCCTTCTGTCCCTCTTTTTCCCTTCTTCTTTCCTTCCTTTCTTTCTCTTATTGTCTCTCCCTTTTCCTTTCTCTCTACCTCCTTTGTTTCTCTCCTTTTTTCATCCTTTTCTTTCTCTCTGCCCTTTTGCCTCCTTTCTCTCTACCTTTCAATTTCTTACTTGTTTTCCTCCTTTTCTCTTGTTCCCCTTCTATTACTTGCTCTCCCCTTTTCTTCCTTCTCTCCATTCCACACTCATCCTCTTCCCCCTTTGACCTCATTTTCTCTATCTCTCCCTCTTTCGTTCTTTCTCTTACCTTTTCCCCTTCTTTCAATTTCAATTCCGCCTCTTCTTTCTCCCTCCCTTTTCCTCCTCTGCTTTTCCCCTCCTTTTCTCTCTCTCTCTCTCTCCCTCTCCCTGAGGGCTGCAGGTGCTGAACCTGGCTTCCATTCCAAACCAGCAGGAGTTTAACTCTAACACTCATTAACACACACACACACACACACCCACCCCATCCACCCACACATTCACATATACAGACATGGACTCACATATGCATACACAGACACACACACAATTATGCCTCACTCAGGAACACAAACCCTGAGCGCAAAGCGCAGTAATTTAAACACACACTCAACAGCCCATCAGTGTTTCTGATCAAAGAAGAAACACAAACATTCTTGTCAAAATGTTTATTAATTAAACATCCTCTCACACACACAACAGTTTTGGAACGCAGAACAAGGCTCTTCTACTGATCTGGAGAGAGAGAGAGAGAGAGAGAGAGAGAGAGAGAGAGAGAGAGAGAGAGAGAGAGAGAGAGTCATGAGGTTGGCTTCATGTTTTTTTAATTTTCGCTGCTCTTAGCTTTGTACTGTCCACTTTCTGCCGTGACCATGCAAATCTCCCACTTCTGGGAATAATAAAGATTTAAAATTGTGCTGAAGTTTGGTGTGAAACTCACCATGTCAGAACAGCCATCTGACTCTAAAATCATCCTCACAGTGTGTTATTGCATCAAACGGTTATGGCTGTGCTGCCTGATGCCTGAGATCTTATTCTACCAGAGTTCTGAGAAGCTTTTGGTCCTTAAACAAAATAAATGTATTTGTGGTGGAGGGATGCATGCAGGGTGATGTGGGGAAATGTAGTTCCCAAAGAAAAGTGAAAGAAATGGCTGGATTTTTATTGGGAGTAAAGAAATTGGAGTGTATACAATGAGCCATTTTCACCAAACACACACAGCTATTATGGGGGGATTTGGTGGGACTCCCCATTAATAGCACCATAGTGAACGATGCTAGGACCACTGGTGGCAGGTGACTTACTCTGTGGGGGTGTGTGTGTGTGTGTGTGTGTGTGTGTGTGTGTGTGCGCTTTACCTTCACCATGCGCCCGTGAAGGAGGTGTGGTGTTTTAAAGTCATGCTGGCAGTTGGAGTACGACATGCCCAGACCCACCCCCGCTCCAAACAACACTGGCCACGAGCGTCCTGCACACACACACACACACACACACACACATATACATCACACTGTCTTGTAGAAACCACACTCAGATATTAAAACTGGTACCAGCCATCTAATTCCAATACAGATGCCCTGTTTCTGTTCACAGTGAAGCCATCACACCAACTTTATATTTCATTAAAATAAACAATTAAACAAAAGCAACTCACGTCTGAAGAACAGCACGGAGAATAGAGCACCAACTCCAACCCCCAGAACTGAGAGAGAGAAAAAGAGAGAGGGGAGGGAGAGAGAGAGACATATTTGTTAATGCTTTATTTACTGAGTTTGAACACACACACACACTCAGGTACAGTCACTGTGTGTGCTGGAGTGAGTTTGGAGGGAGGAAGGGGTTATGGGGAGAGCAGTTGGTCCTGAAGTGACCTTAGACCTCTAAGCTGGTACACAGCACCTGCCAGCCAGATGCAGAGGGGAGAGACTTTCTTACACTCTCAGTCTTTCAGTCCTTCTCTCTCCTATATATACACACACAAACACACACATATACTGAATGTGTGTTCAGTATGTATGTGTGTGTGTGTGTGTGTGTGTGTATTTTTGTGACAGCACAAAATGCAGCCAAAACCACGCTGACCAATCACAGCTCGAGGTGAGTTACTGGGTGTTCTGAGGTCCTCATGTTATCCAACAAACGTCACATTATTATTAAAAGTGTTGATGAATGGCCGTATTAACCTACCAAAGCCAGAATAAGGAGATATATTTAAAAATTCTGCTATTTGTAGCTTCTATTTTCCATATATGGACCGTATGGGTCAGAAGAGTACATGCAGCATTTGAAACAATAATTACACTTAAAGCCTTTTTAATGCCAGATTAGTGATGATATGGGCCCTTTAATATACTGAAAGGAATCGTAATCTGATTTTGATATTTTGTCCCTATCGTGCTCCCCGACTGGATCTGCCTGGCGGTGAAAGTTAAACCCACACGTTTGTGATTTCTGACTCGTTTCTGCAGCCAAACGCACCGAGACTCGTTACACAACCTGCTGATGTCAAACACACCACATACACACACACACACACACCGCAAACACACCGCAGAAACACCAAACAACATTCCAGCACTCAGCCTGATGGAGAGAAAGACCACAACACTCATGCTCTCTCACACTCTCTCTCTCTCTCTCTCTCACACACACACACACACACACATTCTCTCCCTCTCCCTCTTTTCTCCCTCCGTCCAATCAAAACTCAGAGAGCTAAAGGCTTCAAGATTTTGCCTCGTCTGAACCAGCTCACCTCTCGCTCTCCTTTTTTCCTTCTCTCTCTTTCTGTGTCCTTTCACTCACTCTGTTTTCTCTCTCTCTCCCTTTTTCTTTCCCCCTTCTGTAGCTTTTCTCTTTTTGACTCTCTCCAACACTCTTTCTCTCCCTCAGTAAGCGATCACTCTTGTCTTCTCTTTATTCCTTCTTTTTCTAGTTTCTTTTTGTTTTCTTTCTCCTTCTCCGCTTCTTTTTTCTACTTCTCTCCCTCCGTCAGCCTTCCCTCTTCGTCCTCTCACTCCCATTCCCCTTTCCTTATTCCCTTTTATACCCCTCCATGTTTTCTTTCTTTCTCTTCTCCTTCCCCATTCTCTCCACTTTCCTCTTTCTCTCCATCTCATTCCACCTCTTTTCTCTCCTTCCCACTCTCTCATTTCCTTCTTTCCCCCCTCTCTCTCTGTCCAGAACAGCAGGATCAGACTGCCAACTATGTGCTGCTCCACAATACCCATAAAGCCATTATCAACAGCCCTGAGGACATTATTAAACTCTGACCTCTTTCTCTCTCTCCCTCTTTCTCTCTCTCCTGCTGTTCTACCTCTCTGATTTCACTCAAAGGTACATAAAATTAAAGCGTCCGTCCGCCATCATGTTTGTTTTCCACCTTTAGCTTTAGCAGCACCACCACCACGAGGACAGCATATAGTACTGTGCAAAAGTCTTGAGTCTCCCCCAACTTCTTTATATTTTACTTTGTATCACCTTTTAAGTGCAAAAAAAACAGTTTTCTGCCTTTGGAATCTTTGGAATATTTCATAGTTTAAATGGTTTTACTGTGAAGTGGCTGCAAAGTGTCTATAGAAACATCATGTCTAGAGAATGGTGTTTCAACCTCTCAGCATTCAGCACCACCAGTATACTGATCACCGCCTGATCATCTGGAATCATCTGCTCCTGTTTCTTCACTGATCAAGTTTGATGTACTTTGTTCTGCTTAACTCAAATTCTACTTTTTTCCCTTCTGTATAATTTTTAAAACCAAAAAGTTCCCAATTCATCCTTACATGACAATTTTTCAACCACAGAATTAAGCAGGCTATTTTTGTTACTTTAAGACTAATATATGTAAATTGGTGATTTTCTGATTGGTGGCTCTGAACTGCAGCTCATTTGAAAGACACTGGGCTGAAACACCCCATAGAACTTTAGCATGAATGGGTGGGGCTTAAGAAAATATATTCCGATATATGTTTGCGATATATACTGTATGGACTTTTCAAATTCCTGAAAAGTGATTATTTAAGCCCTTTAATGTACTGCATTGCAATCTCAATACATAGCAGTAAAATCACAATACTGATATTCTGTCCATATTGTGCAGCCAAAATTAGCAGCATGCTAATTGGTGGGATGAACGGTTATAGCTGTTAGCACTACTACTAAAGCTAAAGAAGCAGACTGGCCTGGACTGATTGACTACATTTCTTGCCAAACTATTCCTTTAAAATTGTTCATAAAAAAACCCGCCCCCTCTACCCTGCTGTGAGAAATCTTGGCCGTGTTCGGTTTTGTGCTTTCAGGACGGGATGCTTTACGATGTGGCGTCTGTGAGGTGAATCGGTTCTGCTGAGAACGGCTCATTAAAACCACATGTGAAGATCTGAAGGCCCAAAGCCCAACACCACCCCCGCCTTAAAGCACTACCAGCCACTGGTGTACCAGGCTTAATAAATTCATACCCCTCCCTACCACACAAAATCTGCATGTTGCTTTTATTGTGTTGTCCAAAACAGCGCTATAATTCAATGCATGTAAAAACACTGCTTCAGGGTGTGTTCGGCGCAAATCTATTTTTTGTAGAGACTCTTTCTTTACAGTGTAGGTAAATGGAAACGGACGTCTCCAACACAACTACAGCCGTTTTAGCCCCGAGTGAAGCTCCACGTGTCCGAGTGTTTACATGGATGTTGATAATAGTAAAATAGTGGAGAATCTTTTCACTTTGGGTTTTTTTGGCCTCATGACACCCTGCATGTATCCCTCCACCATGAATGAGTTTAGTTTTAGGACCAAAAGCTTCTCAAACCTCTAGTAGAACAACGTCTCAGACATCAGACGGCGCAAGCCTAACCATCTGATGTAACAACTTTTCTTTGAGGGAGATTTTACAGGCAGACGTCTGGTTCCTTTCACCACTACTAAAAACTGCTCTGACTCTGAGTTTCTCTTTGTTTACGTCTTAAAGACCGCAGTCATAATGTAATTATAAAGAGTACTTCACCCTGGATTGCTTTTTCAACAACAGCCAGCCAATCAGAAGAGTGTTCATTTGCATAGATCAGTGTTAAAGGTGCAGTAATACAAACAGCCTGTTCTGAGGGTAAAGAGAGGCTGTACTATGAATTAGGACAGTATTCAGTGAATAAAACCAACAAAAATCACAAGTACATACAGGACAATGCAGGATATGAGCTCTTTAATGTATGTGTGGTGTGTTTAACAGTGTGGACCTGGTTAAAAGAGGAGGAAAGGTAATGGTGATGGGATTGGCCTGGCTGTCCTGGCAGACTGTGGGTGGGTTCTGGGGGGGCTGCTTTTAATCTTCCTGCTGTTGCTGGAAACAGCCAGAAAGAAAGTAGTAAACTGGACAGTGGAGAACCTTGTGAGGAAACAGCACAGGTTCAGAATCTGTGTGTATAAAAGCATGGGAGGCTCTGTTTAAGACTGTAGGCTAGTAAAACCACAATAAAACATAGTCTTATAAATAAAGCTGTCGCTATATTTTAACCACCTACCTTGACTGTCCTTGCACCGGCCACTTTATTGAAAACACCTGCCACACAAATATGCTCTGTGGGCTTACAGACAAAATATCAGTATTGCGATTTTACTAATACATATCGCGATAGCAATTCTTTACAAGATATTCAAGAGCTCAAATAATCACTTTACTGGATTTCAAAAAGCTTAAAATCTGTAAATACTGTTTCAAATAGTGCGTTTACTTCCCTGTCCATACATTCCAAGAGCCCCCATGTACAGTGAAAAAACTGCATTGTGTTTTGTTTTGGTAAAAAATGCCTAAAAATGCCATTTTTTATAGTGTAACGCCCAACTATGCCCCCAAATATGCTCCCAGAACACTTTGTCTTTTTAAACTCAGTTTAATTCATAACCCTTACAGAAAATGCAAAGGTAAACCCCTATTCAAATTTTAATTCCCCGCTGAGATATGCAACTCGGAAGGTCGCGGGACAAAAGTATTAGGACACAACGGCAAGGTGAACGGGTCTCCTTGTGTGAAAACATCCAGAAAAAATATATTTATTGCCTCAAAAAAGCAAAAAAGGTGGAGGATATTTGCAGTTTCCGCGTTATTGTGGGGTTTTCCGCATAAAACTAAGAGCTCAGTTCTCAAAAAACTGAATGAATCCGTGACTCCTGTTTGGGGGGTATGCAACACAAACCCCCGCACAGCCATGTACCATCTGAGTAAATGTACCATCTGAAACATGCTGGTGTGAAACACACTATGTTTATTTGTGTGCGTTGGGGGGTTTGGGGTCATTGGGGTTACTCTGTTATGCACGACTGTTTTTCCTCCCAAAATTGCTGCTTTTATTAGAAATAGGATCACAAAACTACACACACACTCACTCACTCACTCATTCCTACACACCAGAGGCAGCAACGTTAACACACTCGTACAGAAAACCATGCAAGTGTCATACACTAATACACACAAGTGCATGTACCTTAGTCAGCGTGTACGTCTGTGTGTATGTGAGTCTTTAAGGGAGCGCGTGTGTACTAGTGAGTTTATGTGTATGTGTGTGTGTGTGTGTGTGTGTGTGTGTGTGTGTGTGTGGTGAATAAATGAATGAGGGTCTGTGTAAAAGGACCGTGTATAAAGGCGCGCGATCGAGCTACAACAGCGCACTGATCAGTATTGATGAATATTGTTCAGTGTTATTGGGTGTTATTGATCAGGACGCACGCTGAATTGATACCTGTTTTGACCGCGCTGTCCGACAAACACCTGTCCCACTTCAACCCAGGTTCCTCCATGTCCAGTGCCTTGCGAGAGCAGAGCAAATATCGCGAGATTTTCTTTCTCTCAATTTCTCGCCCTCTTTGTTTTTTTTAAGTAGTACAAACTACTAACCTTTTCTTGTGTCCCTGGATTAATGAATGTAATTGATTGAATGTTCGTATATTTCAATGCTATTCACATATTCTTTCAATATATTTTTACTGGGAGGGTCCTTCCTGTGGGAGGTGGTGATGGCCTGGGGCTAGACATTAGAACAAAAACGCAGCTTGTTTAATATTAAGAGTCAAGAAGAGATAATATTACAATTACTCTTGGTACAAAAGCACTCAGAAAAACAATTAAAATGTATCACTTTAAAGTCAAGTTAATAAATCACTTCAAATGCAATCAAGCTCTACAAATACAACAAATTTCTTCTTCTACTTTCAGCCGCTCATGATTAGGGGTCACCACAGCAGATCAACCGCTTCAGCATCCTCCTCCCAACACACTCAGAGCCTCTCATCAGCATCCTTCTCCCAACACATTCAGTCTCTCCTCAGCATCCTCCTCCCAACACACTCAGAGCTTCTCCTCAGCATCTCAACATACTCAGAGTCTCTCCTCAGCAGGTCTAAACAAACTAATTTTGGACAGAGACAAAGAGCAGCAAAAATGAATAAATGTGAACCATACAATCTAGTAATATAAAAATAGGATAAAATAAAAATATATGCTTGTACATTGTAAAAATGTACACATATAAGTGAACTATATGTAAACTTATGTATGTATGTACTCTATCTGCGTGCATTACTCCTTAGTATTACTCCTTGACTTAGCATTCTACACAGGTTCTCACACTGTTCTGTAACTTGAGTATTTCCTCATATTGTGATTCGCTTTGGTTAAAAGCGTCTGCCAGATGAATGTATTGTAAAAACTGAAAGTTCCTGAAGTTTCACCTCATAAAAATTAATTCTCATCTCTTTGTCGCCACCTAGCGCTGATTTCCCGCCATCGCAGAGACCCCGCCCATCCCGCTCCATATTTGGCCTTGCCTTACTTAGCGCGCTCTCATTGGTCAGCTCACAGGGGGTTCGCATGACCCGGATGTGGAACTGTTTTTCTCAGCGTCCCGTTGTTGTCAGTACACCCCCTGTAGAGGAAGTGCACTGGCTGACAGGACTGGGCGGCGGCGGCGGAGACACAAACCGGCCAGAGAAAAGCACAACACCGCAGTGATAACCCCACCGGGCGACCCAATCCACCTGTTAGCGTTCCTTCCTCCTCCCCGAGACCGACTCTGAGCGCCGCAGAAATGGTAAGAGAGAGGAGAGGCCCGGAGAGCCGCGCTGGGTTAAGCTAAGCTAATGCTAAGCTAACAGCTTGCCTTTTATAGGAAGTGTCCGGTTCCACCCAGAACTATTTCTGTAAACCTCGCGAAACCGAACATAAAAACCCTTTAATTCGCCTCTCCGCCTCCCCGTCGGTGCTGTCAGAGGCGCCAGGACGCCCTCGGGCGCACTGCTTTGGAGCTGAAGTTCTCCAGACCTCGGAAGATGTTTTGGATTAACTAATGTTGGAGGGATGGTGCTTAGAGCAGCCGTTATACAAACTTCAAGCAGTGCCTGTGGGCAAACCGGGCATGTGCAAAACACCTAAAATGTCTTATTATGGCAGTTTTATAATTCCAAATCCTCCTTCCACCTTAAATGGTGCAGCCGGGACGTCCGAGTGTTTGCACCATTTAAGGTGGAACCTAAAAGTTGAGTCCAGTTCCACATGCACTGCACTTTTCTTTTGCTTATTTTGGGTTTGTTCTGGGCCTAAATGCAATGGGATGACTCCAGAAGGTTTGAGCTCATGCCTTGCAGCTATTGTTAATGTCAGTTCAGCAAACAAAGGTACCACATATTCATAATTACCTGACTGAGTTAGGCTGTATTAATAAAGCCTCTGAGTCTCCTCAGACATGTAGTTACCAACTTTAAATGAGCTGCTGGTATGTAGTGTACTGTTTTGCTGACCTAAGGGCTCGGCATGAGGTGTCATGTGAATTTGACTTCTGTTGGGGTGAGCAGTTGTGGGACCTTATTTCCTCCTTTGGTCGTCAGTGTTGGGGGACACTCATTAATAAACCAGGGTGTCAAGAAACACGTGTTTAAGGGAAGACCCACTGAATCATATAAGCATGATTGCATAAACAAAGCCATTCAGAACAAGTTTAAAGCCCATTCTAGGATAGGGATGTTTACAATGCTGATATCAATAACTATTGATACTCCTATTGATCCCACTCTCCATAATTTGGTGAGACATGAGAGGATTCAGCAGTTATTTTAGTGTGATTTTTTTTGAGAAATAAGGATCTGGACTGTGTTCTGATTTTCCTGTTTATATAATGATAGAGGAAATGTACTGATCAACAAATGTGTGTTAATGATGAGCAGAGCGGTGCTCCCAGCCCTCCACTGATCCAGTCCAGTATTGACCGTTTGGAAATGCAGCTGTGTTAGAATGTATTTACACTGCAGAAACACCGACAGCAGCATTGTTTGAACAGGAGATTCTCTAGATTTCCACACTGACCATTCAGGAACCGGGTTCTCTATGTGCGTTTCTGTTCTAGAGAAACTTGCCTAATCAGAATTGTTCACAGTGCTGGTGAATGGAACCAGCCATCGTAATGATCTCTGCTCTCATTGGCTATCTTGGTAAAGGGGTGTGGTTTCCTGCAGATTAGCTAGTGCAGAGACGGCTAAACTGTTTTTAGCACCAATTACAGCTGCACAATATATTGTCTTTTAATCGTTATCGTGATATCCTTTTCAGCAATACTGACATTACAGTACTGCGCCTGTGGTCCCCAATACTTTGACTGTCATGCACGGGGTTTATGCCGTGGTCGTCCTGCTGTTTAGTTATTTTGTTGGCTGTATGCACTTTGAGATTTTTGTTAACAATATAAAAAATTATTATTGAATGCTACAGTATGCAGATACTGTATCCAGAGTTTCTGATAGGGTGTCCAATCACTGGGAGATACTGGGTGTTGTGATGAATGAGTTCTTTGTGTAATCCAACAAAAAATCTCATTATTGTATTCCTTATCCATTAATTAAAGACCCTGATTTTTAAAGGGTCCGTATTCTACATTTTCCTACTATTTCATTATTCCAGGACATTTTTATCCCTTAGAATTAAACAGGCTGTTTTTGTAACTATGCCTGATGTATGTAAATTGTAAATCTCCTTTCTGTTTGGTTGCCCTGTATTACAGCAACACATGGACTGAAACTCTCCTTAGAACTTCAGCATGTAAAGGTGGGGCTAAATTGCTGTAGGGTGAAACAGGAGACAGAAATAAATGTGTGGGTTTTGTGCCATCACAAAAACTGTAGTTCAAAAACAGGCTTGGACTGTGTGGATGGGGAGAGTGAAACCTTTTCAATTCCAGAAAAGTGATGATTTAGTAATGATTTAATGTATTGAAAGGCAATCACAGTGTGTAGCAGTAAAATCGCAATTCTTATATCCATATCATGCAGTTATAGTTTTGGCATATTATAACAGACATTTCAGTAACTGTAGTTTGTTGTGATTTGAATGCCAACTCTTTCAGTGACGTTTATAACTCGGTCTTCTCACTGCCAACTTACTGGAGCCTGTTAGCTTTGCTAAATGTCCAGATTAATCTAAGGAGAACAGAATATGGTTTAATTATGGTCCACAAAGAGTCTGGTAACATCGAGAGTTTTAATCAGTCACTAATACAAAAAAGTTCTGTTTATAGAACTTTCCTGTAAGAGGAGAGTTCACCAAAATTTTCTTGGTGAAACTCAAGTGAAAAAAATGTTTTGTCTCCCTTAATTCCTCTAAAATCTCTGTGACAGGATGTTATTCCACGAAATGGTAATGGTTGTGCTGCCTGAAAGCTTTTGGTCTTAAAACTAAACCCATTCATGTTTGTGGGATGCATGCAGGGTGTTGTGAGGAAAAATTGTGATTTATTATAATTTTTTTTAGCGACTCTGTACAATGAACCATTTCACAAATGTGCTCTGAACCTCAAACACTCAGTTATGGGAGGTTTGGAAATTAGTCTTTGTCCTGCTTTGTGCTGTGTGTTTAGGAACAAGTGGTTAAAACACATGTTTTCTGCCTTCGGCACATCTAGGAGATTTCAGATGTTTGGATATGGTTTGTTAAGAGTGTTAGCGGGGGGGTCCTGACATCTGCAGGCACTTGCATTACAACACCTAAGTGGGGAACATTCAACAGTTTATTCAAATCTGAGTTAAAGCTGAAAATATTGGGCTTCAGGAACAGGTGGGACGTCTCTCTGGCTAACTCTTTCTTTCTTTTCGCTCCTAATTTGTCTGTCGGTACACCAAGGCGCGTGTGTGTGTGTGTGTGTGTGTGCACGCACACTCCTCTTTAAACACACTGTCTGTGTGGGTAGGTGTCAGGCTGACAGGGTGCGCCTGGAGATCTTTCTGCATGAGGGACACCCGGGGCGGACGAGAATTTGAACACCATCTAAAAGCTCCTAATGCCTGGGTGTGACTGAACATAAGACAAAACGATTCTGCAGTGGTTTGCGCCTCAAATCACTATTCCCTACGTCATAGCATAATATAGACACTGTCATAGCAGCACATAGAAAATATGGGTCTTGCCGGTCCGCGGAGCCTTGCTTTTGCACCAATCAAAATTGTGTGTTGTAATGGTTCCAGCGCCCGTGGTAAAAAGAAAAACACCAAATTTGGGTGCGTACCAATTCAATAATGTAGGTACTCATTAGAGTACTAGAGCAAAAACATATGTCAACCCCTGATAGTAGTGGTCTATGTAGAGCTGTAATAGTGTTATGTATAGTGCTGTAATCATGGTCTATGTATTGCTGTAATGGTGTTCTGTTTAGTGCTGTAATAGTTTTGTAGATTGTTCCAATGCAGGTTGCAGTTAAAAGGGACCTTTCTGTTCAGTATAATAATCACTGTTCCCTTTTCTCTTTTTTGAGCCACAACCACCCCCACCCCTAGTTTAATTGCTAATTATGGTAAATGTTGAAATCATTATTTACTCCGTATTGTGCAAATTGTTGTATTTTGCCTATTTACAATCTACAGTAATGTTGAAAATCTAAAAAGGAAAAAACACATTTGAAAAGTTTAAAGTTAATTGTGTGCTAGAAAAGTTGATAAGATCTTGAAGGGCCAAAATCATTACTTTTCTGGAATTAAAAAGACTTCGTCTTTTACTCCCCTTCCATCAATACAGCCCATACGTGGAAATGTAAACTACAGAAACCAGAAACACTGTGATTGGTTAGAAGCTCATTTACGTTGCAGCCTTCTATAATATCGGAGACTAATATCACAATAACAATTAACAGATGATACATTGTGCAGGCCTAGTGTGTACACACACACACACACACACACATTCCTGAGGTCATGAGAGTGCAAGGCTGAGCGTGTCGTTTCAGGCCCTGCTGCTGCAGTCGCATTGCGTGTGGAACTTCTTGCATATTTCATTCATACGAAGGGAGTTTGGGGCGAGACTGATGTTCAACTGCTGTTCCTGCAGGACCCATTTCTGTTTTTGAGGAAATGAGTCACTGTTGTTTTTTTTTGGGGGGGTTTTTTGTCTTCAAGGCCTTAAGGCTTCAGTCTTCTTTCCCGCACTCCAGGGTACAGCCCGGCAACACAGCGACATAATGATTTTGGTTTGTGTTTTTGTTTTCTTTATCCTCAGTGTTTCCCCACAGAGGTTTGTTTATCTATGTGTGAATGTAGGTGTATGTATGTGTGCATATATGTATTTTTTTATGTACTGATGGCACATGAATAAATATACATACTATATATATGTGTGTGTATAGTAATCAGTAGCATCCCCTTCTAACAAACTCTTTTGTCAACACCTACAGAAACAGTTATAATAAAGCACATACATTGTTTATACATTTCTGTTCTGGTGGGAAATAAAAAATATCCGAATAATTTGGGGGTCAGTTGGACCCTGTGATATTAGCATCATGCCCAGATAAACTATTTTTTGGTGCACTGCTCGGCCCTCTTTTTAGCTCCATTTTTTTGATCATTTGCGCTCCAGGCTGGTTAAATTCCTCACTTCCTGACTCTGAGGCAGATGTTCTCACGCATTTACATTCCCTCAGCTCCAGTGATTTCCCACAAGCCCCCACCGTGAGACACAGCTTTATATAACAGAAACAGGCTTTTCTATTCCACCACTGAAACCAGAGAACATGGGTTTGATGTCTCTGGGTGTGTAGGGTGGTCCTCCCTCTCCCCATCACTCAGTATAACTGTCCTCTCTCTCTCTCTCTGGGTGTGTAGGGTGGTCCTCCCTCTCCCCATCACTCAGTATAACTGTCCTCTCTCTCTCTCTCTC
>JBBPDB010110754.1:0-20034 GCA_037974465.1 Brachypetersius altus
TTAATAACAATAAAACATGTATCCAGACTTTTCTGGGGCAGATGCCAAAGTCTCTGAATACATCACTGGTGAAACACTATGTATGATAAGGTCAAACACTAAGACACCCATATTTATAGCTATGCATGATCTAAGTGCTAATGCTTTAGCATTCTGTGCATTGTAACATGAGCTCTATGATAAAATAACAAGGACAAATGAGCATGTGGAAATGAGCAAAGTGAAAAAACACTGAAGTAATTCTAAAACACTTTTTACAGAAAAATATAAGCTACACATCTGGTTTGCTTTAGTGTGATTCAAAAGTTGCTAAAAGCAACAATAGATGTTCAATTTTATTGCATTTGCACACTGTTGTCTTCTTTCTCATTGTAATGTTTGTTCATTTGGAATATCAATTTCTATATGTTGTTCTTACCTTAGTTTCCGCCATTTAAATTTCTCTGTTATTTGTTTTAAACTTGGTCTCATGGCCAACTCGGACACATTTCGCTACTTGTGCTACTGTTCATCCATCCATCTATTTTCTACCCCTTTGTCCCACACTGTGGGTCGGGGAGGGTGGGGCGGGGATTCTGGAACCTATCCCAGCTGCGAAGCCGGGGTACACCCTGGACATCGCAGGCCGCATACAGAGACAGACAACCATTCACACTCACAGTCACACCTGGGGCAATTTAGTGTGCTCAACTGACCTATCCCCAATGCATGCATGTTTTGGTGGTGGGAGGAAACAAGAGCTACTTGTCTGTGTATGTGACAAAGAAAGAATTTTGAATCGTGCATCTAGAGCAGCTCTTACCTATAGAAGGAAGATAAGCAACAAAATATTTAGTTCTATACTTTGGAAATTTGGAGTACTTCCATATTAAGATTATTTTGGTTTATATTTATATTTTGGTTTAGATTTGTTTATATTATTTTTTTTAATACTTTGTAATACTCCTTTTTGTAGAATCATCACTGTAAAAAAATATAAACCAAAATCATCTTAATATGGAAGTACTCCAAATTTCCAAAGTTTTCGTTTCATATTTATTTTTATATGTTGCATAATAAATGTATTATAACTCAACAACTCATTCACAACTGCTATCTTTAACAGCTTTGTGAATTATTTTGAGCCACATACTTAAACGTCATATAAAACATACTCCTGGTGCACAGCACATCATAATAGAAAATTGTTGCTGTCTTTTTTTGTTGTATTTATATTTTGTTTATATTATTGAAAACATTGACTTCTGAACATTAGTGTGTCTCTTAAAATAAGAAACCTAATAGACCTACTTATATGCAAAAACATTAGACACCCGCGCTGGATACTATCACATTGAGTGATGAAGGAGTGGGAGGCCCATCCAGAGAGAGCCAGAACAAGTGTGCTGTTTTGGACCCCCAGCCACAGTTGACTATGACGTCTCCTGGGATCAAACAGGTGATCTCCAAATGACAGAAGCCCTGGCCAACACAAGGCTTTTTGGAGGATATCTGTTTCTGTTTATCAAAAAAGTTGCTTAAAATATGGTTTGTTTTGGATAAATAGCATAAATGACCTTGAGGTAACATCTTGCATAAAATACGACCAGTGTTCAGACACAATCAGAATCCTACATATTCCATGTCATACTTACACAATTGGAGGGAGACTTCAACTCAAGCTTCACGGAAGCTCTGTCCTTTAAACTGTCCTCGTTCACGCATGTCACTTCCTAAATTAAATTAAATAAAAAATAAAGGAAAATCATCCCCTGAACAAACTTGACATAATCTTAGAAACAAATCATGAGTAGGTGGGTTCTTTGTTTATTAAGAATGATCAAAGCTGAACCTAACTTTCATGTTGCATTGGAATGATGCTGTGAGATAATGCTCTCAGTACATGTCAGAATCACTCACTATTTTAGAAGACTGAGTGGACATCCCATGATCTGCTATTTCAGGCTTCTCAGTGACAGGATTGCCAAGACCTTCAAAAATTTTCAGAACCTCCTCTTCAGTTTTTATGACAATTTCCCCATTGGTCTTTTCAGCGGCTGCTGTTGCAGTGGGCAGGGCAGTGTCTAGACCGCTTTGGCTTTGTTCGACAGTAGCGGTCTCATCCACTTTAGATGCTTCGGTGCTCTGAGAATCAGCATCTGTGAACAGAGAAAATTGAGGCGTGAGAATGAATAAATGATTGCTGTCGAAACATGACTTCCAAAATATTTTTTATGTGTTGTGAAGCACTTTATACTGTTAAAATATAGTTTGTGCCTTAATGTGTGTTAATATAAAGAAATGTTAAAGTAATTTACATTCATTTCTATTGACATGCTCACATATTTTAAAGAGTTGCTGCAGATTCAAAATGGCGTTAAAAATTAAAAAGCAGAAATTTTGACAGAACTGCCACGTGAGCATAAAGTTGAATGAAAAGCTTTTCTCATCCTTCTCCATTAAAACAACACAGTGGACCACTAACATAGATAAGCCAAAGAGCTCATACAATATCGACTATTTAACAGTAATAGTACATAGACTACATTGCCACAATTCTTGATGGACTATAGTTAATGAGTAAAAGTCAGCGCTGTAGTAAAACAATGAAATTACAATGAAACTAAGTAGGCAGCAGATAGGAGGAAGGACATAGACAGGAAAATTCTTACCAGCAATATTAGGGGCAACAGTTGCGTCTGTATCACCTTGGTCCGCTGCAGCTGTTGTCTCAGTAATCTCATCCTGTCCCTGGCAACCTACACACAAAGCATTGAAGGTTGTTAAGATTGTCAGGACTGATGTTATATGGTACTGCAGTGCACAGAGTAATAATCTGTACATAGTCTGGTAATATAAAGCCTCATCCTCTCTTTCCTCATTTCTTCCTCATTTTTAATTATTTGTTCTTTCATTCTCTCTCATTTCTTCTAAATACACTGTTACACATCTAAAAACACACTTTTGGCGCATAAGGCTGAATGCCAGTAGAATGTTAAACCCATTAGAGTTTGCGCAGATATTTTTAAATACCGCAGCATGCTTTTGCTCCTAACGAATTTAACTCCCCACCTTTTCCTGTGTGAGAGATAAGGGCCCCATTTTCATTAACTCAGAACCGCAAAGATATTATGCTGTTCTTCAGAGATACATTTTCTTTTTCATTCCCAGCTCACAAAAGAGCACACATCCTCCATCCTACATAAAAAAAATCACTCACAATTTACGTATTTATAATTTTTTTGGTAGCAATTGAACGGGGCTTCTTTGGCATAAGAATTTTTTTCTGACAAGTGTTCCTACAGTGTATCTAACACAAGGGTGGCACGTTTATTCTGCGTGGAGAGTGAGGTTAAAAAAAGCCAGCCGCATCCCACCCACCATCCAGAATCCATTAACTCCCACCCCAAAACAATGTGGCATGTTTGCACAGGCACACTGAGTAATTAATAGCCTAACTGTTGGGTAAATCTCCCACCACAGCGTGTGCAAATAAACATCACCCTGAAAAAGTCATGACCCTTGGCTTTGTCGCACCTGGCCTTTCTTCGGTGAGATTTCTCTGCTAAGCTATGGTGGTTTTTAACCTTAACTACTTCACTCAGACGATCATGACAGCAGTGTAGTAAACTGCCAGGATAGTGACTTGTCTGCACTGTTTTTGAATTAATGGGCTTGCGATCTTTTGGATGCATGCAAATGCTCCTCAGAATAAAGCAACATAAAAAAGTCTCAGCTGTCACAATCTTACAGCTATGTATCGCTGATAAACCTTTTAAATAAATGTCTGGCCTCACTTGGGGGTGCTGGACACTTGAGGAAAACATTCTACGCTACTGAGGTCGACCATTTTATTGTTTTTAACTCCTAAAACCCTAGATAGCGACAAAATGACCCAACAAAAAAAACTACATCAGATTTATCCTAAAAGTGTGACATTTCATGTGCATGCCAAAAACGTCAAACAAATAATGCACAGGAGATCAGGGTGCTTAGGCTGAATAAAACTTCATAAAGTCTGTCCCGTCTCAACATTTAACGTCAATTATTTAGTAGCTGTGAAAACTATTATGCGAAATTTGGGTCCAGAGATAATGTTGTAATGAGTACTACACTCAGTTTACAGTCCTTTTAAACTTTCAGGCACTTATTATTGTTACAACTTGAGATGTCTATTGATTATATATTCAGCTTCAGTGTAAATTGTGTGCAGAGCATTCCTCCCAAACTCTCAGGCCAATCTGTGTCCCAATAAGAAACAGGCTCTCTGAAGGCATTCCCGATGGCATTCCAGAGCCTAGTGTGCCCTGCCGTCAAACGTATTGTCACCCAAGCTTCAAAATGCCTGCTGCGATGCATGCTGGGTGGCCTGCCTCTACTTCATTAATACCACCACCACACCCTCAGGGGCAAAATCCCCAAACTTTCAGACTCCGAGAACAGCTGAGCGTAGCTGTAATGTTCAACAGCTGTCAGTCATATTCATGTTGTATGTGATGAGCTATGTTGTATCATTCTGAATTAGAAATTGTTTATTAATTTTGGTGGTTGACCAGATAATTCATTTTAAAAAAGGTCAAACAATATGGACTGAACAGCAAAGAGACCTTCAGAATCTTCCCAGATTATCAACTTTAAGTAATTTCTTTTAATTGTCTGACTATACTTAACAAATCTTGGCAAGACAGTTGGTGGTCTGATGGTTAGGGAGTTGCCCAGAAAGCTGTAGGTTCAAATCCCAGGTCTGCCAGTGGCACCACTGGGCAGTGTGTTCCTGGCTGCCCGCTGCTTCACTTGGTGAATGGGTTAAATACAGAGAAAGAATTTCACATTGTTCACACTGGTTGCTTTGGTGGGGTGTGTTCAGGGCCTATTTTACTTCACTTTCTTTACTTTAATTATATGTTTACCTCATTGCCTGTGGACCGCATTCTAATGACTCTTAAATCTGCGTTCAAGTTAAAGGCTCCTCGTTTCCGAAGCCCTATTTGTCGTGCAGATGGAGCTGTTGTATTGGACAATGTGCAGAGCAGATCATATACTTTAACTGGCAGGCCTGGGCATGAATCCTACAGCTACTTATAATGTTAACAACACACTGACTTGTCTAGGCCAAAAGCTTTATTGATGCTATAACTCCAGGGAAGAATGCACAGCCTCACGCAAACAAGGCGCTGCTTCCGTTGGCTCACATGCACAAGACTACTGTGTACTTGCTCATGTTTACTGACAACACACAATACACTACTTTTGAGAAGTATGTGTCCAAAATTATTGTCTTCAAAAAAGGTTTATGCCCTTTCATACAAGCATTTAGTATGTTGAGGAGAGGCTGAGAGGCCCAAGGCTACTGAGGCTGAGTGGAGGTTGCTTGATGAACCTCCAGAATGCCACAGCTGGGATCTACATGTTTTGTGGTGAATGAAATCATCACACAAAATCCAGGAGACTGCTTCAACCAAACCTCTGGCTCCTGTATAAACATAATGCAAAATTATACAGCAAGTGCCTTAATGCCTTAGTTTTATGCCTTGAATGTTATCAGATGAGGAACCCTCAAAGCTGTCTGGACCTTCCAAGAAGGTCCACTGTTCATAAACTCGGATATTTAGAAGTATTATGGGTATAAGTGATACTCTTATTTCATTGTAAAGTTTGAGTTGGAAACACACTTTGAAAAAGACTTTGTTTTCTCTGTTGTGCCTAGATTGATATACTCAGAGTAACTTTTGTATTAGCTGGGACTGAGGACCTTTCACATTAACCAGCAGCATAATTAGTAAGTGACAGAGAACTTGACCAATCATTCTATGCCTTCTGGTAGTCCCAGATATATAATTGACTGAGGAAATGAGTAGTAAACAGTCAGTTGTTAGAACTCGAAAAATGCAGCAGTAGCCCTGTGTCAGGGATTTTTAATTTTTTTTGTCATGTGTGAACACACCACAAAACACGGTGTGAAATTCTTCTCTGTATTTAACCCATTCATCCAAGTGAAGCAGTGGGCAGCCAGTGACGCAGCACTCAGAGGGGCGCTGTGTGAGGATACCTTGCTCAAGGATACCCAGTCCTGGGATTTGAACCCACACCCTTCTGATCACAGCGGCAACACCCTAACCACCAGACACCAGCTGTCCCAAACTACTGCTGTGACCTGGATGAGTCATGGCAGTAATGAGTCAAACTGTAACATAGAGGCTAAATATAGAAGGTAATTGTTAATGTCTTTTTCAAGCTTCAAATGTGTGTTTAATCTACAATTACCAAAATGGTCTTGGAAATTCATGTCATCATACAACTACAATGCTAGCATTAGTATAATTTCTCCTGTCTCCTGTGCCACGTTCCAAATTCAGTCCAGACTTAAACATGAAAGTAATGTCAATATGAAAGGGCTGAGCTAAATTTCTGTTGGTTGAACATGCAAATATATGTAAATTCATTCATTTGTGACATCACAAAAGGAATGAAATCAAAACTGTCTATTTATTTTAATGTTAGTTTTAATATATGCTCTCTATGGACTATGTTTTGAAACTTTAACAATGTGAGGAAAATGCCTTTAATTCAATGATATGCGATAGATATGTAATACTCTGTTTATGCTTTAGGATTGTTTTCCCTGAAGTGATTTTAAGGAAAAGATAAGGGTAGGTTAAAAAGAGTTTTTATGCAAATGGCCATGGGCCCATGTGTCAAAAAAGCTTAAAACAAGCTGAAACGCTAGGTTCAACTGAGAACACTTCATGAAAGGTCTTGGCTCACAGTGTAACCATACACTCAAAAACAGTTGCTCATGTAAGTCCCTATGACAGTACTGATCGAACAACAAAGATGGGACAAGCGATAAGAAGTTTAATTTCCATTGCAAAACAGGGTATCCATAGCAGATGCTTCTATGAGTAGAGTAAAAGGGGTATGGAGTGCATCTATCAGGACTGTAAGACAGCAAGCCAAGGCTGAAACTGAAGGGAGAGGTCAGGAGGCCGTGACGAAGGCTGGGAGTCGAGGTGTCAGTTATGAGTCAGTAATGTGTGAGTGAGGCTAAGCCATATCGTAAGGTCTGGTCCTGCTTCCCTTCAGCTAGCAGCCCCCTCTGGAGAGCATGGGCTGAGTAGAGAGCGACCAGTGTATACAGAGCCAAAATATACACTCTCTCTCTAAACATACACAAATACAAAGTGAAAAAAAATCACCATTTGATTACAGAGTGCAGAAAACAGGTCAGTACTGTCTATATTATCCTGATCCAGCTGGAGATTAGTCTATCAACCAGGACTTTATGTATTGTTACCATATGCTCCAAACTCATACTGAACTGCTTATCTACCATATTCTCATATCTAACATCTTGTTTATAGTATGTGGTCCACTACATTGTTTTTTTTCCAGTTTTCTAGTCAACTTTTTCAAATTAGTTGTTTGATTCAAGAGTCTTTGTGCCACTTCGCTTATGGCTCTGCACAACTGTAGAGCTGCTTTGAGAAAGTGGGGACATTACTTTGGAACCTGGAGTTGTGCCCATGCTCGAAACAGCGAGGACAGGTCAGTGAAAATAAATGTCAAATGACTAGCATCATATATTTGAGTTTTCAGTTATATTTGATTGACCCCTGTCACTAAAAGAGCAACATGAAACAACACCTAAAATCTCACTTTTGCCAAAGCTACACTGTTTAAAGGAAATTGAACAGCAATAAACCAAAGATTGGTGTAAAAACTGTAGTGGAAAATTTGATTTCATTGTGTGTGTGAGTCTGCTTTTTTTATGCAAATAAATGTCTATGCATGCAAAGTTGTGAAAAACTGTGCACGCATAGACACTTACTTGCCAGGGACAGTATGTATTGACAATCTCATAATGATCTGCAAAACTGTGGTTTGACACCCGGGTCCTTCTATGAACAGAAACATCCTGTGTTTGTCCAAGTGGGGGGCACGTGAGTACGAGGAGCACGCAAGTATGAACCAGTATGAAATCCCCATAGTCATAAGCAGCCAATCAACCGATATTTAATGTATGCATGAATTCCTACAGTAAGGTCTCTCAGGAGCATACAGATCGACTTCCCTTTCCATAGAAAAGAAATAAACAGCTTTGATGAATCTGGATTCTGACTTCATTGTTAACAAGAAAGAATGGTCGTATAGGTATTTCCACCACAGCTGTTTCTGATTAGATATTTTTGTCAAACAGTAGGCTAATGGTGCATCTGATATTGAGAATTCAACTGTGACCTGGAGTGGAAGTCTAAACACAATCCCTTTATTTCATATTGTTTCGTCTCCAACATATCATCAGAACAACCTTATCGTTCTCCGAACACCTAAATGCACTCCAGATCTTGAACAATGCACATGGGAAGCTAATGCAACACTGAAAACTGAGCTTGGTGCCCCTTGCTATTATATCATGTGGCTTGGTGAAATGAAGAGGTCCCTCAAGCATCCGTAGTGTAATTTATGCACCTCCCCACTCCCAGTTTTCAGACAATCTCTCGATGACTGGTTTGAGAGTTCCCAGAGCAAGGGAAGGATAAATGAGGATAATGCTGATAAAAGCATATGCTCCCTTCGTCTCCCATGAAATATGTAAAACACTAAAAGTTTAAATCTTTTGTATGTAAGTGCATGGTTGTAACTTTTCGACAGTGGGTGAGTCGAATCAGGAGTCCGTTGTTTGACTGTACAGAGATGGTTAGGAAGCATTCTTAGCCAAATCTAAATCCTAACTGGAATGTTTACAGCAGAAGATAAACAATCTCCACATCACGATGACTTAACCCATGTGGGCCTTCACGCCACATTGACTTAACCCATGTGGGTCACGCACACACCGTATTTCCTCAGTCATAGAACTATTTGAGCGTGATAGCATGATGTGAGCATCATTTTCAGCATTTCTAATCTTCCAACCTGTTGAGAAAAGCCTTTCACATTCTCTCTCGCTGTTCCATAGGATGGCTATCTTTACCATGTGATAAGCATCTAATCATAATCCCTTCGCCCTGCTGTGCTTTCAGGGGTCCTGCTTCAGGAATGCTCTGGCGGAACTAAAAACAAACAAACAACCCAAAGAGTGAAAGGAATTAAAGGGTCACGATGAGGAACAGTGAGGAAATGCAGCCTTGTAATCAGCTCCGTGTTTTACTCAGAGAAGGCCTGAAGATGTGGCATCTGGCAAAAGGGAGGGATCCTGCCACAGCTGCAGATGTAGAAGTCTCCATGGAGCATGTGTGCTCTGTGCTTAAAGCCAGGGCCTGGCCTGATGTCTGCGGACCGTTCACGCAGCTCCACCCAAGCTCCTCAAGAGAGCACCTCAGCTTTCATCATCCTCACTGCGTCCCCACTCTGGACCCTAAATCCAGATGTTCTTGCAGCAGGCCCATGGCTCCCTCTCAATCTGGATCCTCCTGCAAGGGACCAGGACGGGGACACGAAGTCTCAAATTCCACTCAGGCTCATGGTTATGTGGAGCTGTGGAATGTTCTGAAAGGCCTGCTGGGTCAAATGCCTCCAGGGTGGAGACAGGGAGTCCACCAAACACTTCTTAACCCCAAATATCCTAGCCAGTCAGAGGTTAATGAAGACAGAGAATAAGTCTTTGTGTTATGAGTCCCTCAGACTTTGCACCTCACTTTCCTGCCTCCATCTCTTTTAGAACGTTTAACTTAGTCATACACCTCCATGCAATCTTCTACTGTATTGGGAAGATGGCCAAGAAAATGTACTAAAAAGAAAGGACATTGTTTTTCACGTCTCTGCTCTATGCTGAAATTCTAGTTTCCCAATTATCTTTATCTGCGCTCAAAAAGGGTGGGAACTGTGTTTCAGGTCAAGATGGTCGCAAATGTTTGCTTAACAGATTAGCCCGTGCTCTGACTGATTATTTATTTATTTTTTAAAAGTAAAATAAAACCAAGGTGAAGCAATGAATCAAATTACCATCAGGCAAGGAATGTTATCTTCACTCTTGAACAGGATGCGACACTAATAGCTTCTGGTATGCTGTGCCCGGACCATGTGGCAGGAAATGGGGACACTACTACTACCCCAACAGTGGTCCAAACACAGCCTACTGGAGAATTTTGCAGAAAATCTTGAACTGTCCAGCAGATTATCCTAAAAGCAACAGGACGGTTTCAGGTGATTAATTGTAAACTATTGGATATTTAGCGTATCCGGATTCCGTTAGCTTTGATTTATATTAGGGAAAATGCCAAGCTTGCTACAAACAGCAAGGTAGGAATGTGGAGTCTCAGCTATGGGTTTGATGAATGGGTGAGATCAGGACCATGGCAGATTGTGTGTGTGTGTGCTCGTGCCTTCATAGAAACAGTTGTAACTCAAACCCTTGTTTCCTAAGGATCACCCTCCCCCTTCTACAATACAAGGATGGGCTTTCACCTCCTTAAAATACCAGCTGCCACCCTTCCCCCCTCCATATTCCACGACATGCTGTCAGCACCCCAACACTGTACGACTGCAGATGTCCAGGGAACAGACCCAAGTTCTTGTTCCTTAACATAAGCATTCAGGGATTGCGCAACTGGATATCTAAATGTTTGATCCACTCCAAGCTTAACCTACACAAACGCTTCCTGGGAAAGCAGAAGGATTTGGGACATCAAGAGAACTTTTTTCCCCTTATTTCTCTACACACGAAAGAAAGCTGAGATTGGGTTTGTGCTTTCTCTCCTTTTGGCTTACCGTAACAAATCCCCTGGGTTCTTTAACACTGTGGTTGGGGGGGGGGGGGGACAACCATGAAAGGGTTCTGGTACCCGCAGAGAAAGGAAAAGGATGCAATCTTATGTTTTCAATTAGGGAACATTAGACAGAATTACCCATGTGCGGTATTGCTTGCTGAACATTAATTACCCAGGCAATTACTACAGCGCTTAAAGAGACTTTGCCTGTTTATTTCCTGGGAAAAAAGAGGCCTGATGCCTCAATGTGTCTAGCCTGCTGTCAGCTGAGCATAAAGGAGTTATTCTCCAAAAACCACCACCAAATTCCTCCAGAGTACTGTTTTAATGTCTGGAGTCCGATCGATAACAAAGCAAAATAAACTACCTAAGAAAACACTATCAGTAGTTAATACTCAGTGACGGATCAAGGTGAGCTATTTAATTTAATTTTGGGCTTGAAGAACAAAATCAGTTCCAAAAACATCAAACGATTTGTTTGAAGACAGAAACTCAAGTATCACCTAAAGCTTAGTTAAAGTCTGTGGAGATTTTTCTAAACTTTTCTGCCCTGCTAGTCTACATTCCCACCTACGTTTAGTTAAACTTTTCTCATGGTTGTCCACAGACACATCATGACATCTGGCTCCATAAGACTCCATATCTCTCTGATAGGTGCGATAATGAACTGTGTCTTTATGTCATATCTCTCCAAACCGCCCCCTGCCCCACCCCCAAATGTCCAAAATGATGCTTTACAGAAGCAAGTAAAAGCTTTCCTTACTTTGAATGTAAGTCGAAATCTGTACTTTGGTCTTTTTATTGGACTATTTGTCAAGACATGTTCACACAAAGTAAAAGGACAGTTTCTGTTTTCCAAATGTACAGAAAAATGAAAATGTTAAAAACAGTGAAGCAATGCTTTTTTTACAGCAAAAATATGCTCAATCTGTATAACTACCAAAGTAAATGTATGTTGTGGTACTTAATGACTGTGGTTGTGGCAGATACGTAACTTTGTCTAATAACTTCCACTGCTGTCCTGTCCTGTAGCAGACTCCTCCAATGTGATGTTTTAAGAGTTTCCACTCGCAGCAGAATTGTATGTACCCATGGGCTAATTACACTCTAATGTTTTGACTCAGGTCTTTGGACGCACCCGTTGCCAAAGTTTCTCATTGAAAATGAATGCACAGCAGTGGGAGAAAGCCTGCTTTCTGATAAATGCCTAAAACTGTAAAACTGCGTCAGTACGCCAGTGAAGCAGGGAACCAAAGACTTATGAGAACAGCAATAACCGAGAAAGGAGAGGCGAATGCAAATGGTCTTCTGTTGTTCATTAAATGTTACTAGCCAACCAAAGGCTCTTTGTTCTAGTTGTGCTGTTGACATCCATAAGCTTTCTCACATGTACATTTGATTAAATCATGTTGTGTTGTGTTGCAGGCATGTATGAGTACTGCCAATTATGTAATGTTACTGACTAAAGGGTGTGGGGCTGTTTGTCTGGAAGGCCTTAGCTTACTTGCCACTATACATCTCTCTCATGAATCTAATCCATCATCTTGGCCTGTGTGACTTCATGAGCTATGCCTTTCCAGCCTCGAGCCACTAGTTTATGTCACTAATTACTCTATATCCTGATTTGTCCATTCTCTAGAGACATAGCCCACCCGAAGATGAATAAGTTACTTCACTTCACTTATTGAAACTCCCACACCCTCGGGTGCATGATGTTAACCGGAGTTGGCTAGCATGGCCTTGGACTGCTTGAATGCATAACTGAAGGGCATGAGAAAATGAACAGCAATCTTCAGCCCATGTTTACATTGGCTGGTGACTCGATCATATGTCAAGGAGATCCAAGGTATAAGAGCTGCACATCATCCCTCTCTCCCACTGCATGCCTCCCTCACAATCTATCTTGCTTTTATCACAGAGAAGTGTCTCCCTCACAATAATGGCATGTAGAAGAAGGACTATCGTAACCACAGACTTCTACTCCCTTTTGTGTGAGCCTTTGTGTGGAAGAACACTGAAAATCAGAATCTGCTAAGCCCTGAATGATTTTGCAGTAATCAGACCAATAAAAATGTCAATCAAGTCTGGTCTGCACTGGGACAATGCTAAGCTGGATAATATCCTTTTCAGTTAAGCTGAGTGTTTTCTGGTTCAAGGCTGAGTGCTCAAGATTCCTCCAAATTGGCCCGACAGTTTCTAAGAATGTTCTGTCTAACTAACATTCTGGATGCCGCCCAGCGCCTTTACAGTCATGTGATATGGTAGAAGCATTAGCTGTGGAAACGACTGTGCTCCTGGTCATATTAGGTGTGTCGCAGAGTGTGTGAAAAAAGTGTGAAAAAAATTCTTACCAATCTCCAGACACTCAAATCCAATTATAGCCTGACTGCTTTCGAAGATAATTTCACAAAGACTATGTAGCAATTCAGTGTAATTCAAGCATTGAGATGTAAATGAAGTAATCCATAGTGTTTTAGCGCATTGTAGAGAAATTCCCTTATTTTCTGGGCACTTGTGGTGATAGGAACCAGAGTCCACAATGTGTATGTACAATCCAAATAAAGCCATATAATGTTGATCATGACATAGAATTAATTGTGAAAATGATGTTTTCTTTACTCTGCATGTACCTCTCCACCACCAATAGATAAAAAAGAATAGGTCAACAATGTCATAAAACAGTCTCTCAGGCGAACAGAGAATTTCTCATCAGAACACTCAAAGACTTCCTCTCATTTAAGGACCTAATTATGTAGAAACTTTGAAAAAACATCTTGTTTAACTGAAATTGCATTGAAGTATGAGTCATCCTGCCTGTGTCATGCATTCGCATCCTCCTCCACCCTGGTTTACTCAAAGCAAGAAGTTAATGTCTCTGAAATGGGGATGTTTGCACTGGTGGGTCACTGTCACTTTTGCCCTTGGACCTTACGTAGCCAATCTTTGCTCTGAGACAATTTTGCCTGTTTGTTTGTTTAAATCTGTATTCAAGTAGTTCTCCTGTTATTCACTTATTTGGCATTTCACCAGCTATTCAACAATGCTGCTATAGCACATCTGTCTGTATTATCTAGTCATCTGATTTTTACCATGACTGAGACAATGTAATCTGTGACCAGTGTACATCCTGTCCAGATCTTCTGGAGGATGTTCTCATTGTACACTGGAGAAATGCTGGATACACCATTTATTTCTTTAGAATGATCCAGACCCTGTGTGGATTGCAAAAGGGTCATGCTACCCAAAAGAAAAAAGGTAGTCCTAATTCAAACTTTTCTGCAAGTGAGACTATACTTAAATTATTTTCTCCATGTTTTGTTGGAAAGTGAATCCATACTGACCACCACCAAGCAAAATCTCTCATACTAGTGCCAATTGCACATGAGTATCAACAATGTAACAGAATGGTGAGAATGGTCATATGTGTTAGTCTGCATTTTCCAACTAGGGCGGGGCAAGGGCTACCAAGCAGCAGCACCTCCTTGCAATTTCTAAAGGCTGAGCAGTTGTTAGACTCTCCAAAGTAAAGATTTTGGAGGATTTATGCTACTCTTTAACTACTTTCCTTACAAGTAGCACTTGTCCCAGACAAAGATTAAGTCTAGCCTTGGACAACACAGCAATCTCAATAGACATTACCCACTGAAAGGAAAGTGTTCAGAATGGTAGAGAATGCTATGTAGTCCAGGACTAGGCCTAATCCTGATCTGGGAAACTCCCACAAGTGTTCAGGCATCTTCAGGAATGTAGGGCACATTAACATTAAATTAAATGTCAAGCACAAGCACAGTCATACTGTGAGCAGGTTTTCAAAGGGGGGGTAGTTGCATAATTCAATTTTTTTCTATGAAATCGAATTACCAGTCAGGCTGAACGCTGTGTGTGTGTGTGCTTTGAAAGTGTGTGTTTGCTCTGATCGTCTCTTAGCAATAAGACCATTTGCCCTGTATAAACTGGAGATCACTGCTGATTTTTCCCTTACTAATAGCATGTATGCTGGTGTGTTTCCATGGAAATAACAGTGCCTGGTGTACTTTTAAAACTACCCAAGTCTAGCCACCAATTTGGGCAGAAATTGTTATACTGGGCCCTCACATGTAGAGCAGTGTCTAAGCCAGACCTCACCCTGTAATTATCAATGGCATTGCCAGCTGCCCTGCTCTCACCTTCATCGGGAATGGACAGAGGCAGTTTTGGTAAGAGGTCGTAGCCATCTCCTTTTCAAACATTGAAACATCTCCTCTTAATATGGGCGTCACCCTCAGACCTTTTTTAAACTCCTTGCTGAATCAACAGACATGTGGTCACTCCCCTTTGCCACAAAACACAAACTTACAAAGCACCTCCTTCACCCAATCGAGTGATATTATAAGCACCCATTTCTTCTTAAATGAAGCAAACACAAGTTGAATCATACCCTTTTTGGGGCAGCATGAAGAAAACAAAGAGGGATCCACTCAGAAATATTTTTGGTAAATAAGGAAAATGGATGAGTGGAAGAAAAAATGAAAGAGAGAGGGACAAAAAGATGTTTCCTTGCATACTGTCCTCCATCCTTGCATTGCTCCTACTCACACACCCCTGTTTCTACTCATGTGCCTGCCCTGCTCCACCCTGTAAAAGGGGAGGATATACTCCATAATTACACTCAACGGCAAGTTTCCACTCCATGCCAGCCCTCTTTGTTCCAGATTCCCGCTAACTTTTCACCAGCCTACTCTGGACAAGAGCTACAAAGTGTGGACCGTATCATCAATCAGACCAGGAAAGATCTTTCAAAGCACTGTGAATACATTTTTTTAGCTTTTCTTTGACCTTTTTTTTTTCTTTTTTCATTTCTTTTTTGTTTCTTCACATTTAAAAATTTGCAGACTTTCTACTTATTCTCATTTACAATAAGCATTAACTCAGCTCCAAAAAGCTCATATATGAAGCTTAAAGAACAAAGGAAATAGGACTAAACTAGAAACAACTCCAAAGCACAGCACATGAGACACACAAGAAAAGTCACGTATTTGCTGTAGAAATGGGTCTGTACTTACTGTGGAAGAGCAGAACAGACAGCACCAAAGCCAGAGCTATCCTTCCCCACATCTCATTCATTCTCCTCATGGCCATCCTCCTTTGTGAGCGTGCTGCAGTGTCTGTGAGTGTGTGAGGAGTGCTGGGTGAGGGCTGGGCGGGTTTTTGGGGGTTTCCTGTGACTTAACGTGTACTGCGCGGGACACACTGGCAGGATAAAGCGTGGCTTGTGCTCCCGTGGTTTTATACAGCCCCACCACTGCCCCTCTCTCCACACCCCCTTTCTCACTGGCTTGTCTAACCTCTCCCTGCTCTGCTAAGCAAACTGGGCCTGAGTAGAAAGAGAGAGAGAGAGAGAGAGAGAGAGAGAGAGAGAAGATGCCCATGTGTGTGTTTGTATGTGAAGACTTGAGTTTTGAAACCATTATACCACTTTCTCAGCAGACCTCAAATCTAAACATGTCTCAAAACTGGGGGAAATTATTCATTTGCCATCACTGTGTCACTCATTCACACCCATTAAAGGTCTTTGAAAATTTTCGAGATAAGTGCAGCCACTTCTCGACCACACGCCATTCTCCAACTTCACTGTCAATGCATCGTTCATTCATACCCTTTCGTAGTCTTTTAAAATGAGTGGCATGAGGTCTATGGGTCACTCCACATCTCCCAGTGTCTTGCCTCCCCACATGCAACTGGAAAAACTCTTCTCATCTTGCATGCATCGCTGAGCAGTTGGCTGAACATAGTGTCACTTTCTGGCTTGAGACAGATTTTAATACCATCACTCATCTTTAACACTTTAAACTGTGAACTTGTTCAGTGATTATTGAAGTGTACAGCAAAGAAGTGTGTTTACAAAAATGTTTATATAACATACCTGGTGAGGGAGTTGAACCTGTGATCAGAAGGTTGTTGATTCGAATACCAGAATGGTAACCTTGAGAGGCCACTTTACGATACTTAAATGATACAGTTTAAAAAAGTAATCCCGAGTGGTTTGGTGTGCTGTTCTTTAGAAACCACTCCAAATTTTCTCAGCAGTAGTGATAGGAACCAGACATCTGAAGAGCTTCATGTCTCTAAAATCTACCCCATAGAAAGTATTTTATATAAAGTGCATTGCTTGATGTCTAAGACATTGTTTTGTGATACTTATGGCTGACATGTAGATTTTTAAAAAAAATCCATTCATGGCAGAGAGTAAGTACTACATAGGCATGTGGATGTAAACTTTTTAGATTTTTACTGCCGTTTAACCATCATTGGCATTACATATACAATATGCAAAGGTGTGTTTAGGTCCACTAAATACATTTCATATTTATAGTACAGACATCATAGACATTATTATGTTACATTGTAGACATTGAAACCCCTGGTTCCTATAAGTCTACAAAAACGACTTTGTTTACATCTAAAGGGTTGAATAACTGTTTGAAACAAAACCTGGCCAAATCTCCTTCAATTTCTTGAACCCAGTTTGTAATCTGAAGATTTACCATTGGATTCATGTAACAACTATATACTAATGCTAATGTGCCAGTTGGGTAGTTATAAAGGTTAATATTTTATTTTCTATCACCCACACGCAAATACACACACACACACACACACACACACACACACACACACACACACACACACACACACACACATGCACATGTGCAAAATATATCCCAATCAGGCTGGATAAGCCCTTCGTTTGTTTCTGGCCCCAACAGTGGGCAGTGATCTTTCACACGTAGCTGTGGGTGAGCCCCAGGCTGGAGAGCATCTGGACTCATGGGCGTGAGATGTGTCCTTTGTGTTTTTTTGGGGGACCACTAGAATAACGGCTTGTCAAGCAGTGCAGGCCAGATGGGGGTGAGCTGAGCCAAAAGCTGGGGTGTGGGTCTCTCCTCCCACAGCGCTCTTTTTCTTTCTTCACTTATTCTGGGAGAGGGGAGCAGTAATCTGATCTCTCTGCCGCTACTTCTTGTGAGGAGAGCTACTTCTTATGAGCCTTATCTAACACTTTTGTATTCAAGGATAGCTAAAGTAATTTAAAGACACAACTCTCACTCACTCTTACAGTATTTTAAATGAATTTACATTTTTGAGTTTTCTCAATAGCGGCTTTCGCAGTTATCCTTACTAAGGTTACGTTGTTTCAGCAACAGAAGTTTGTTTTTTAATCCAACGTTAGAAAGGAACGTATATTTCTGTCCGCCATTTATTTGCCATTTACGTCCACTATGTTCTCTATGTTAACAATATTTTCATGTATACACACTCACACACACTCACCCCCCCCCCCACACACACACCTACATATGTGTATACATTTTTCATCTGCATTCATCAAATGTTACGTATTGATTTCTAACCAAGAAGGGTTTGTTGCTCATAGTCAGTTTTATACCTCATTTCGTGCTAAGATTAATGTACAAAAACAGTTACTAGCTGTGCATAGTGTTTTATTCATTAAACAATAAAACAATAAGATACATAACAATCTATTCTAGAAAAGCGTTTCCTTGGATTGTCTTCAATGCAAAAAATATTTCAACAATTATAATCAAAAGGCTATATAATACAAATTAAAGTAGATAACATTTGTAGATTTGTTTAACTATTATTTAAATTAGTAACAATTACTATGGTCACAGCATCTGTTGTCATGTTGTCATTGCTGAACAAATAAAATTAAGATAAGCTAAGATAAGAGAAACCTTTAAATGCCATTCTTGTGCCAGCAGGGGATATTTTGTCTCCGACTCGCCCCCTAGTGGACGCATCTCTTAATCCTAATAGACAAAAAAATAACATAGATGAGTCAGTGACCTCTGCTTCTGGCGTAGCTGCTGTGTATGCTGTGTTTAACCGCAAGTGTATTATGGTCCCTAGGACCTTCAGAGAATAAGTGTTTGGCACATGTTGCCACTTCAGGACAAAAGATTGGCCCCTCCCTCAGATTTTTAAAAAGATAAATGATATACTGCTCTTTCAAAATTGTATTACAAGAAAATAGGCTTAAAATGCCTGTAATGTAAAATGGGCTGTAATGTAAAAATCCACACTGCACACACAATTTAAGGGATGCAAAAGCTTATACACGAATTTCAAAACCACCCCTTGCCTTCATCACAGCAGCAGAGATTCCTGGCATCTTTCCAGCAATTTCTGGCCGTAACTTGTGTCCAAACTCTCCCAGCAGCATTTCAAGCATGCCAACAGTTTTGTCTCATTTGCTTAAGTTTGTTTGGAACTTGTCGGTCCAGCTTGTTCCAAGTCAGCTCACTTTTCTAAAGTTATGGCATATTTTTTAAGAATGCTTGGGATCATTATCCTGTTGTATTTTGTCCAATGACATATGAACCATAAGGAATTGTGTGGTATTGAAGAATTAAGTGATACTTTTTCATGAATCAGCACAAAGTAACATATTTGAGTCTTTGTGAATAACGAATGGGTTACTACAAACTATAATATACAGATTATAATATAAATACTGTGGTCATAATGCTGAGAACAAGTGGAAAGACATTATGTGCGACACGTGACACGCATTGTCTCTAATGATTGTAAATCACTCTGGATAAGGGTGTCTGCCAAATGCCACTTTTAATGTCTCTTTTGCTGCACTTAGAAAAGTCAGTGCCCAACTGGTTCAAAGTTAAATTTGACTGAACTTTGAGCGCAGCATGAAGATGATAAAAGGTAACAGTATGAGATGCTTCAGGTAGTGCAGTGTCAAGGTGAAGCTACACACCTCCCTCATTAGGCAAGCAAAGATATTCTCAGCTCAAAGAATCCTTGTGAAAGACTAAGTGTGCCCTTAGGAGCAATTTCCAAAGACATTTACTGATAGAGAATGATGTGCTTGCCTGGGCAGGGAATCAGCCAGAGTCTGCCTGGTGGAGGACAGAGGTGTTGTCCACGATGCCACCACCCTCTCAGCTCCTCCTCTCAGATTGGCACTTTAGCTAATTGAATGTTTAAACCACAATGCAGAACTTTTCTTCTCTCATGCCATTATATTCATGGAGTATAATTGCGTAAGCATTGCTGACTTACTTGACACACACAGTTTTTGGGCTTAACCCTACTTCATTTATTTAATATTGGATTTTCAATTTCATTTTTATTCAGTATTGGTACATTCAGTTGATTGAATAGTATGTGTATATGTGTGAATGCCTACAGGTATGGATGTTGGCATACATATGTGTGACAATGAGTATGTATTGCAAAAATCCACCCACCCACACACACACACACACACACACACACACACACACACACACACACACACACACACACACACACGCGCGTATCTATC
>JBBPDB010110761.1:0-20034 GCA_037974465.1 Brachypetersius altus
TTAGCAACGCCCCTCGATTACAATTGGCTGTTACTTAGCAGGGGGCGTGACTGCGTGCTGTTATATGCCCGCACCAATATGGAGGATTTGCCTTAAATTTTAAATATAAAAATACATATCTAGCACTCTAAATGTGAAACTCCACGGTTAGATGGGGTTCGGTGACCCCTTGACAACCGTTATTAGTTCAAAACCCGTTCACATTGGACAAAAGTAATGGGACACCCGGGCTGAGGTGGACGGGTTTCGGGTCGGTCGTTGGAAAGAGGGCGAGATATAAATGAATAATTCCATTAAAATAACGTTGTTAACGAGTTTTCACTCACGAGTCACAGCCCCAACTCCGAGTCAGGTCTCGAGTAGTTGAGGGCAAGTCAAAAGTCAAGTCACAAACCTGTCTTTCTTTGTTCGACTTGAGTGCGACTCGAGTCCCTATCTCTGCCCTCTTGGCACAGAAACGAGTCACTGACCATGTAAAAGCTTTTGGGTTGTGGGCCACAAACAATATGGGCCAAATGGAATTTTTCAATGTGTGTCACATGCATGAAGCCAAATGTATGTATTTAGCGCTGCAACTGTTCATACCTTCAAGCTGAAGAAATGCACAAAACTGAAATTGCAGTGGGAAGAGTGTTGTGGCTATGGGGAAAAAGGCCTGCGCCACTCTTTCAGCAAACATTGTCTTAATAAAGGTCTCCATTATTAGCAGAAAAACAGGTGTTTTTTAACCTTTGCTCAAACATTTTTAAATGTTTCATGTTTGCTGCTTGACAGCTCAGAGATAAAGGCCACAAGCTACAGGGAGGCTGTTTGGAAGCGGATGGTGAAACTACTCAGCCTTACAGGATGAAATGCCAAATGTCTCCTGCCAGACTAACCACTGCAGAATTACATCAAAAACACTGGACAAGAGAACACAGAGATATCAGGAAGCAAACTTTTGATGAAAATCATTTTATAATGAATCTATTTTGCATTTTATAATGAATCTACAAGCGGCGTCTTAAATCAAACACTGGGATAATGCTTGTGTTCTACCCTTTACCCACTATTTAGTGTGGTAGTGTGGCAGTTGGGATGCCATAGTAACGCTGTGAAATGATTATGTTCAGCAGCTCTGTGAACACACACACCCCCAAAGTAAATTAACTATGATAGACTGGTTAATGAGATCAGACATACATTTGTAAATTAATTACAAGATTTTTTTTCCCCCCATTGTGTGCCAGAGACCACACCGTTGTCAGCTGCCATTAGCTCAGAAAATTAGCTGCAGACCCCAGAGAGTCTGTCTCTTTTTTTTTTTATTAAAAGGCCTCCACTGTGTAATAATCCTGCAAAGTATATTGTGCAAGAGCTGGTAAAATGAGAATAGACACAACTGCTACATCTGATAATATTCAACATGGGAAGTTCCATCTTTAAATCAGGAACAGATACTATGTCTTTGTACGAGGGTCCTTCTGGCCTGTGATGCTACATAGACTTGTTTCATAGAGTATTACTACAGTACTGCTATTTGAAGCCCTTCTGCTCAGAACCTTCAGTTACTGGAAAAAGGAAAACTTTGAGGCTGTTTCGGAGAGCCGTTGATGTGGAATCTCATGGGTTTGCAGGATCCCAAACACTGAATTATAGATTAATGTAGAAGCTGCCTCGTTCCCATCACTCATTTTCTGAGATTTTCTCAGCTGAGGTCTTCACATAAAACAATTGTACTATGGCAACCCTGCAGAATGCGTTTAGAGCATAGGTATTATATTAATCAAGCACAATCACATAGCATATTTTAAAAGTGTTAAAGGATGTCAAAAAGGATCTGCTTTATTTATTTATTTTACTTTATTATTTAGCTTCATGGCACTTAAAGCTGCAGTTCATATACATGTGAGAAACCAGCAGTGAGCATCTCGTAAGACCATGGGCAGCTTTATTTGTGGGATTACTCTGTTTTCCTTCATGTTCCCCAAGTGGACACTGTTGTCTGCACTTTAAGAGAAAGTCTTCGAGTTATTAAAGCACAGACCCTAGCAGTTGTAAAAAAGTAGTTACACATTTGGCTTTTTCATTTCCTTTTTGTATAAAAAAGCTTACACCAATTTGAGATCATATTATTTAAGACAAATGGCCCTGCTGGGCCATTTCCTAGCACAGTTTGATAGCCCACCCTTCTCTAACACTCACAGTAAACCTGGCAATTAACAGATGGGTCAAGGCAGGCGTGTTTGAGCAGGGAACTCACCCAGCTGTTTGGACCATGCTTAAGATGAACTGAATTAAAGGTGATCACACAAGTAAGGACAATGTGCTGAGAAGCATGACTTTGAAAAACATGACCAAAAGAACAAGCACCATAAACATCGGCAGACCAAGACAGTGGAGAAATGGTACTGTTTATGTCTTTTATTTAAATAGCAGTGGCCTCTCGTCCATTTTGCTTCCCTGTGCCCCTGCCTCAGACGCTTCCTTTTAGCTGACAAATCCAACCGACATGGTTTCGAGTACTACATAAACGTAACGACTCATAAAAAAACAGAAACTATCATCAGTGCTGCAAAATGGGGAAAAGGTCTGCTTGCAAGCTCCAAACAGGGGAAACTGACATTGTCAGTTTGAAAAATAAAGTCTGTTCACTGAAGGGCTCAACTCTCGTCAGCTTCCAAATTAATGTTGTTCCCAAACTTAGCATACAACTGGACCTTAAGGTCTCCAAGCACCTCCTGTATTGATGACACCCGACTCTCCAGAGCTTTGATTTCCTCCTTGAGAGCTTCCTGTGAACATTATAATGTATTAGTTGAAATAAAATGACCTCACTCAGAAATACAATGTATGTCCAAAAGGCTTTACACTAGATTAATGGTCTTCAAATCAGTCCTCAAAGCTACTTAGATGGTCCGTGCTTTTACTCAAATCTATCTCTCGATGCATACAATACAAGTTTGAGCTGCTTTACATTTTGCAACTCAAGGGAAATTTAGCGGCATGGGAGCTACAAGAAAGATTCACTGTATGAAGGCGGCCTAAATGTAGCAGTACTTTGTGGATTTACTCCATGCTAATTTTGATTTCTTTACAGCCAACTTGGTCAACGACCATTTTTTGGCTGTGTATAATCACACCAGGACAATTTCGGTACGGGTGTAGTAGCAGCATTCAAATAACAGAGTGAGTGCTCTTAACTGCCTCACACAAATAATATAAAATTGCAGCACAGATGGGTCAAATAAGTGATACATTTGTTGATTTGAACTAAAAAATGTCAGATGCAAATGCATTTGTATCCCTAAATGAACCTGAAAACACTATTAAGGGCATTTGTGTTTTAGCTAAGACAGGCCTGCCTAGTGTCCAAAACATGCTTAAGATTTGTTATGGAGCTACAAAGCCAACATGCAATGGAAGCTAATACCCTATTAATTAGAACTGTGCAAACTTTAAAGAAAACCATTACACCTTTGCCACAGGGAGTAGAATGATAAAATGTGGTTTCTGACTCTGTACAACAATATTATCTAAACAATAGACAGTGTAGTGAAGGGCAAAATTTAAGAAATGAACTCTTCTTGGTTAAAAGACATTAGTGGTAATAGAAACGAAAACAGTAAAATATTAATTTCTGGCCAAAGCCATGTCTTTAAAGGGTATCTGCTCACCTTAGCAGCCTCTAGCATCTCTTGCGTTTCCTCTTGTGAGTGACTGATGAAAACATCGCCAATCTGATATGGGATTAGAAGGTCATCGTCCTCACACATCATAAGGTCATCACTAGCGTCTTCTAAATTTTGTAGGGATTTCTGAGGGGAAAGAAAAGACTGATAAGTCTGCTGTGAATGATCACTGTATTGTACTTGAATAAAACAGCAGACCAATGTTCTTACTTTCTTGGCTTCTATTTCATCTTTCAACTCTGTCATCCGATTTGTGTTCCTCGCAAACTTGTTAATCTTCTGCTGGTCTTCAAAGGTGACGTTGACATCTTCAACTGCCTGCAAAGAGAGTACACACTTGATAACAGAAAAGAGTTCTAGGTGAAATACTCCCTTTGACTAGGGCTGCACAAAATACCAGTATTGGGATCAAATTGCTAGATATATTAAGGCATCATGGCGTCAATTTTCTGGAATTAAAAAGTCTTGAAGAGTGTAAGAAAGTTTCCTTTGTGTGCAAAGGACAATTTGAAATTATATTATTTGGGCCAAAAGTAGGGTGACCAGATTTGAGCCTGAGCTTATCCTCTTTTTCAGACCTGGAAATTGCATTTTAGAATTGTCCAGGATTTTGAGGTGCCTAAACATTTGTCACATCATGGGCATTTCTCATAAACTAGTTACTCTCCTACAAGCCTATTTACTTCCACTTGTGCTGGTTATACAGGGGAAGGGGTTATACAAATGTGTCAACTGCATGTGTATTTTTTTTTTTGTAAATCATCACTGAATTTACAACGCCGTTTAAGCATTTAGGACTAAAGATATCAAGCCCCCCCACCCGTGGAAGTGATTAGGTGTGTAGGATAGTAACTAATTTATGAGAGATACCCATGGCGTGACAAATGTTTAGGCAGCTCAAAACCTCGGACCATTCTAAAACCCAGGTAAAAGAGGACGCCTGATCATTACAGTAACAGGGACTTTAATGACATTGCATTTAACTACATAGACTTTAAGATGAAGTTGGTCCCCCTTTCCACAGCTAGAACTCATGGATGGCTTTCTGGAGTGTTTGTGGAAATTTGAGCCCATTTATTCTGTAGAACATTTAATAGGTTCTAGTTCATCCCAGGGGTGTTGGAAGCGGGTTGAGAAGGCTCTGTGTGGGCCAGTTAAGTTCTTCCACACCGAACTCCAACCATATCTTTATGTAGCTTACTTTGTGCACCGTCACGCTGCAACAGAAAAGGTTCTTCACCAGACTGAAAGTAAGATACTGGAAGTAAGTGCCCTGTCCCAATACTATTGTTCATACAGTAAGACAGCTTTATATATGGAACTATAATTATACGCTGTCACCACATCAGTGATTTGTAGACCTTCTATTTTCACATAAACAGTGGAATATGTTTGTTAATGTTAGGTGGTCATATCTAGTCTCATGAAATAATAATACAGATGAGTATAACTGTCGGTTTCAGACAGTAAAATTTAGCTTTATACTATTACACAGTTAATGTTCAGTAGTTGGATATATGTTGATTGAATAATAATACAATGCATTAGAGTATATCTGTTCATTTGAGGCAGTAAATTGGAGTTTCATTCTGAGAGACTCACAGCCTGCAGGTTTATTTTAGCCATCAAGCTAACGGTTAAACCCTGGCTGAATTAACGATAGAACTGCTGTAAGCGAACGTATATACTATCTCATAAAACAACACTTAGTTTATTTCAATATGCAAAGTTATTGGAATGCTATTGGAGTCCTTTTTTCTTTAATAAAAACAGCAGACAGATGTTTCTTACCACGGTCTTCTTCGTGGTGGCTGCCATCTTGAACGGAAGAGGAGAGCTCGTGGCGTGAGTGAATCATTCTTTTGAACCGGTTCTTTTCAGCGAGTTGTTCAAAACGATTCACAACAATCACTGATTATTTTTGGGGGGGAAAGTCCCTTTCCAGTTCCAGCATGACTTTGCCCCGGTGCATAAAGCAAGCTCCACAAAGACATGGTGGGATGGGTTCGGTGTGGAAGAACTTGTCTGATCTGCACAGAGCCCTGACCTCGCCCCTTCCAACACCTGAGGGATGAACTGGAACAGAGCCTGCGAGCCAGGCCTTCTCCTCCGACATAATTGCCTGACTTCATAAATACTGTACAGAATAAATGGGCACACATTTCCACAGAAACTCCAAACTCTTCTGGGAAGCATTCGAAGAACAGCGATAAGGATGAACTTGACTCATGAGTCAGATAATCATTAAACCGGACCTTTACATTTATTGGAACGGGCAGTTCAAAAGAGTCGGTTCGGTAAGTTCATTCCAGCGAGGTGTGTGAAAGGATTATCAACTAGCACACAAAATACTGATTGTTGGAGGTTTTTAAGCTGATACATAACAGCAAGAAATGTATATAAAATATGTATAAATTCTGAATTCATACGTTTTATAATCGTATTTAGTACATTTCTGAAATGGAGTATGAACTCTGTGCCACTACTGACACTCAGTGGACAAAATCAGAACCCAGGGGTCTTGTGATGGTGTGAAATGGTTGAAAGTTTTTTGGTGCTGTGAAATGGTTGAATGAGTGGTCAGATCTGGATTTGTTTTTATTTTTCTTGGTGGAATGGAATAAAACTTACCATCTGTCATATGATAACCTAACCAGGCTGAAGAGACCATGCAAAGCACCAGAACCATCTCTTCCATGTTTGTACTGTATGTGCTCTTGATTATAATGTTTTGCAGCTGTTTATTGATGATGATGATGATGATATTATTATTATTATTATTATTATTATTATTATTATTATTATTATTATTATCAATTAAAGATAATTAGACAATAGAAAAAATAAAAAGATATACAAGAACATTAGCGTAACAAATAACAGTGTAACACTGACATTACTGCACGTAAGATTTAGTGTGCTGTACCAGCAGATCAGGAGTATAAAATGGTTTATGAAAGTGACTTAGTGTTACTGCAATAAATATAAACGCAATAAAATGCACAGATGAAACAGTTTAGTATTTTGCACAAATGCAATTCATGACTGAATAATGACTCCCTACAGAGCGGTGAAGAATAATACAGTCTTATGGCCACAGGTAGAAATGATTTCCTGTGGCATTCTGTCCTGTTTTAAGGCTATGATTCTTGCTGTATGTGTTCCAATGGCCTCTTAAAAATGATTAAATAAAAGAAGTAACAATAATATTAATAGGCACGGTGGCGGTGTAAAATGTCTTAGTGTCATAATAAAATAGCTTACACTATAATACAAAAATAATAAAATTGTTCTGGCTTTGGTAATTAAATTCAAATGTAAATCGGGAATTTAAATTAGGCCTCAATTTTAAAAGGTAATATCGCTGAATGAAAGTAGGTATATGTTCGAGATAGACCAGTAAATAAAGACAGACTAGAGTTGTTTGTGTAATCTGCATGTATGATAGAGGGTATTCATGTACATTCAGTAAAATACATGAAAATATGCTCTTTATTTTCAAACCCTGTTTTAAAACAGTTTACAAAGCTTATAGTGTTATCTCTAATACCAATTCAAGTGCTCATCCACTTTGCAAACAGTAAGCTTACTGCACCCTTAGGCAAATATTGCCACAATGCTCGCACTATGTTTTGTGATCATTTCACTGTTGATTTAGATTTATGCATACAGCAATCAGCCATTACACCAAAACAACCTGCCTAATATAATGCAGGTTCCCCGGGTGCTCTGACCCATTAAGGCACAGACTTCATGAGACCTCTGAAGGTGTTTTGTGGCATCTGGTGTCATGACTTTAGCAATATATCCCCTCATGAACATCCCATAGATGCTCAATGAAATTGAGATCTGGGGAAGCTGGAGAACGATACCTTGAACTTTGTCATGTCCCTCAAACCATTCCTGAACTTTTTTTTACGGTGTGGCAGGGCACAGAGTTTACAGCAGTTTACAGGAGCCAACGTGGGCACTCTTACTGGTTTGCAGGTATGCAGCTTGATTTGCAGTAAGTGAATTTTTATAGCAAATTGTGCTACAGTAGCTTCTAAGTGAGCACACTAGTGAGCATCTAGTCACCTAGTGCTTTGGGCGTTTGCCCTGTGATCAGAAAGGCATGGGGTCGAATCTCTGAGCAAGGTACCATCTCCAAACACTGCTCCCTAGGTGCTGTGTTCCTGGCTGCCCGCTGCTTCACTTGGTGAATGGGTCAAATGCAGAAAAGGATTTCATGCTGTGCACATGACTGAATGGTCACTTTACTTCACTCACCTTTAAGTATCAATGAGCTTTGGGTGCCCATGACCCTGTTGCTAGTTTACTGGTTGTCCTTCCTTGGACCACTTTTGGTAGGCACTAACCACTGCATACGCAGTAAGACCTGCCGTTTTGAAGATGCTCAGAACCAGTTGTCTAGCCATCACAGTGAAAAGAGGACTGCAATATTCAACCCTGCTGGCAATGAAGGCATGGATATGTTTCTCCAAATCTTGTCTGAACACAAAGTCTCTACATTTGGCAATAGAAGGCTTTCCACAAGAGTGTTCTATAGAGTGTTCCTGTGGGGAATGCTGTCATGCTGTGAAGGGCCATCCAATATGTTGGAAGCATGGCGTTGTCCAAAATGTCTTGGTATGTTGAAACACTGAAAAACAAGTGTGTCCCAATACTTTTGTCCATATAGTGCATCAAAGCAGATCATAAAGCAACTGGTTTGTAAAGCTGCCTAATGATGTGCGAATCCATTTCTTTAGCACTGAAAATACTGTAATTATCATATAAAACCAAAATATTGGTTTTATCTAATAGTCAAATAGTTTATCAAATAGTGATGTTTGTGTAACTAAGCCAGCTCTAAATGCCTCACATGCCTTATTCCGTCCACGATAGCAATGGTCAGAGGACGACCCCAGAGGAATTTCTCCTCCGCCCCCAGTGTGTACATTTACAATGTGTCACTGTAACTGTGGACTGCATGTATTAGCACAGTATTAGCCTAACTCTCACCACCAGCTGACCTCCAGTTTTGGGACTGTTCAGGATTTTCTAGGGTTTTGCCTGGTCATCGTCACACAGCCAGTTGTTTTGTGAGTCTGGTCATAAACACAGCTACTTTGCATATTTAGCCATTCAGGCTTTTCTCACTGTTTCACTGTTCCTTCAGTGAAAACTAGGCTAAAGGAAAGGAAAGTGATATAAGGCAGTCAATGTTTTCGTTTGAAATATTAGGGTCCAGTTTTTCTTGACTTTAAACAAAGCATTTATTCTTAGAAACTGTTCAGTTGAGGGAAGATCCATGAGAAGGAGGAAATGGCTTAAATTCTTGAACCTACATTACTCACAACTGAGTAAAAATAGCCTGGAAATGGGTCATACCACACACAGCTAACTTACAAAACACTCAAGGCATGCTGTATGGCATGATCACTTTACAGAGTGGTCTTGTTCTCTCCTCTCTTTCAACGGTTGTTGGAGGTTGCTAAATAGAGTGGATCTCCTGTAGGTTTGTGAATGAAAAAATATACTTAGAGCTGGAGTATTGTCAATTTTCAAAGTGGTAATAAGTTAAAATCCACCCCAACATGTTAAATTAATGAAATACACATTAATTGTGCATTACATTGTGCAGAAGAGTGCTTTCTGCTGAGGGTGTTCTGATTTTCACTTAAAAAACCATCTCATTTGACCAACAGTGCCCAGATTTTGGCACAAGACTGTACAGTGGTACCTTGAAATTTTGGAATTGGATTTTCATTACAATGGTATAATGGAATTTTTCTGCCTTGTTTTAATTATACACTCTTTTCAAGAATAAAAAAAATGACTTTGTGAAGGAAAAATGAGTGTGAAGGGATCCGTTTGAGCAGAAAAGAGATAATACAGAGGATAATACATTCTGCATACCAGCAACTTCCTAGTACCCTCAGGGGTGCCTAAACTTTTGCATATGATGACACAGTTTTACCTTGAAAATTTGTGAACATTTTTTTCTATATTTTTGCATAACTGAGACCTAAAACATAATCAGCTGTTCATATAAAAAACCCTGCAGAGTATAATATTTCTGCCTTATTTGTTTAATCATGTACTCTGCACCTACTTTGAGCACTATTTCCTTTATTTACTGCAGCTTTCAATACAAAAGCCCCCATAATCTGTAATCACCAGGATCAGGGTCCTGGGACTGAACAGCTGTCTGAGTACAGGCCAGGGGTGCTGAGGCACCATCTAATTAGTACAGGAGCTACACAAGGCTGTGTACTCAGCTCTCATTCTACACTCATGACCATATGGCCACACACAGCTCCAGCTCCATTGTCAAATTTGCTGGGCATCATCTCCAACAACGAAGACATGAAGGAGGTGGAGAACCTGTCAGCTGAACTGCCTCCATCTAAATGTTGGCAAAACCAAGGAGCTGCTGGTTGGCTTCAGCAGAAGACAGCAGGGGTCATACGCCCCCTTCAACATCAACAGGTCTGCAGTGGCGAGGACGGGCAGCTTCAAATAGTAGTGTCTCTGAGGAGCTGACATGGACTGGATATTTTCAATCCCAGCCCAAAAAGGCAAGGCAGCGCCTTTACCATCTGAGACAGCTGAGGATGTTTTTGGTCTCTTCAATGATCTTGAGGAGTTTTTATTCTGTAGAAAAGTGTCCTGACACTGAACATCACTTCCTGGTTTGACGACAGCTCTGTTCAGGACTTTAGGGAGAGATCAGAATTCTGCACCAGACCAGATCTACTGTCTCTGCAGGTCATGTATACCAGAAGTAGCAGAACCAGAGGAGCCAGGATCATCAGAGACTCGTCTCACCCAGTAGCTGGCTGTCTGGCCAGCTGAAATCAGGCAAATGCTCCAGGAGTATTATGGCCAAAATAGAAAGACTCTGGGGCTTCTACCCTCAGACCATAGGACTCTGAACCAGGACACAACACTTTAACTGTTCATAACACAAACTGAACTCTCTACCCGACTTTATCTCACCTCCCTTCTGTCATCGGAGTCATTTTACATCAACCAACAACTGGCACACTGCACTTTACAGTTCATCCTCTATTCTATTACATTTGTGCACTTCAAGGTGAGTGAAGTAAATCAGATTCTGTTCACCCTTGTAATGTTTGTTTGAATACACATACATACATACAGTATACACAAATATACATATATGTGTGTGTCTCACTTTTTAAAATGTTCCTACATACTGGCCAAAAGGTTTCTGCAATTATTACATTATTAGACTATTACATAGATTGCTCATTGGTGAGAATGCACCCATTTCCAAGGATATACAGGTCAATAAGACACATTCCGTTACAGCGCCGTTACAGTGAGTGTGAGGAAGCAAAGGGATTTATTTGAGTGATAGGATAATGCCTTCTGTCAGCAACTTCACAGTGCCCTCACCCCAACTTCTCTCCTTCAGGACATTACGTCTGTTGCGTAATGGTAGATAGGTGTTTACATTTCTTTGATCACATTCTTAGCCTGTTATCAGATGACCTGAAACAGGCCAGCAGTGGCTGAATACTGCCATGTTAAGAGGAGTTTGGGACACAGTTTAGGACAGTTCAGCTTCGTCTTGCCATACTTCCAGTGTATTCCACCCATGCAATTCTATCTGATTTAGGTTACGTGTTTTTCAGCTTACATGCCAGCAGTCTGCGCCCACATGCAGCCACAAGTGCATTCTTGTTGCTTCTCATGATTCTGGACACAGATTGTTGTGTGTGGAAAAGTCTTATTCGCTCAGCGGTGGAGGCCAGTGAAGACTATGGTATTTTATCATTATTGAGATGATTATGATACACAATACGCTTTCCTGAGCACACTGTGATGTGATATTGTCACTGAGACACTGCATGTTTTATTTTAAAAAATAGTGTATGATTGGGTTTAGTGCCACAAAGGTATGCGATATGTTAGTAAAAAAATAAGAGTAAATAATTCTAAATAAATATAGGCCTACTTCTTTGTTTAATAGGCATTGCCCTGGGATGGTCATGGCAACCCATCCAGGGTGTTTCTCCACCTATCGGCTTACAACTCACTCACCCACCCCTCCCCCGTGACCCTGGTTAAAGATAAATGGCTCAGATAATGAATGAATGAATACATGTTAGTACTTGAGGCACTTCTGGTGCATTTTGTCTCTCAAAATGTCATGATACATATCATGCAACATGAAAATAAGCTACTTTTCCATATTTGCCACCTTGATTTGGAGCTACAGCCCACCATGGGGTTGCCATTTTGTAGCTGCTTTGCAACATGCAATGCAATTGGTGAAAAGAAGGTGAATTGCGAGTCACTGTGTAACTAAATATATCATCATCTGCCTATAAAGTTTCTAGTTTTGGCTCAGAAAAATACCTAGTTTTGGGATCAAAATAAACTAAAATCACAAAGCCAGAGAAGCCCATGAGGTCTGCATCACAAACAAGAACATCCGCTTGGTTTGTTTTCCTTAAGGGCTGGAATTGCTGACACTCACGTGTGTTAATGTTTGGCACCAATGTGTGTGAACAGCCTTTATCTCCTGACTTCTTCTGTCCAGAGCAGCAGTACTACATATACTTTTCATTGCTTCAATCTAGCTGATTTATGAATGTGACAAAAACAATTTACAATAAAAGATCTAAATATAGATTCTGTGGAAAAAAACCCCAATATGAAATACACTACGCCACACACTAGATTAGTAACTTACAGTGAATTCCTACTGATATAGATGGTGGTTAGCAGTACATTATTGCATGAGGTAGAGATAGTATAATATAAGTAATATATAGATATTTCACATGATTAGACTATTAATAAGATATAGAATATAAAAAAGTGATTTAGCACCAAATTAGAAAACTCCACATGACACTTCACCTGATAAGACTATTGCACATATTGGTAATGTTACGGCAATTGCGTTTTTAAGATTGTGATGTTTTTTAAAGTCATGATGTTCTTGATGTTCTTCATTAATAAAGTTTTCTGATTCTGATTCTGATGTCATTGTGGATTCCTTTCCTGCATTGCAATCTTTTGAAATGTTTTTGATATTATTCAAATAGCAAATGCGTGTTGTTTGCTTTTCTATTTTTTTCTTTGCATATTAGCCCCTAACCGACTGAACTTTAAAGCTTCTGATTCGGTCTATACATTTGATCCACTTGTATTGTTATTTTGGTTTAATGAACTACGAACAGTCCTAACTCAATTTTACATTAAGATGTTCCACTCTTGCCAAAACCCTGTTTCCCCAAAAAGTAACTTTACTGGAGAAAAGAAAAAAAATCCATCTGTCACTTACTGACCTACTAATAAAAGATCAGCAATGAAAAAAGACATTAATGAAGATACAAGGTTTTAGTTAAAAAAGTGGCAATATTCAAATGCCTCATGATTGGGTGTATTGAACCCCATTCAAAGCAGTCTGGACTGAAACACTCCTTATAATTTCTGCATGGATGAGCAGGGCTTAAATGTGTTGGCTTTTGTGACATCACAAAAACAATCCATTACTTATAAACTGATTTTGTAGCTTCCAAACACACTGGGGAGTGAATTTAAAATATTTTTTGAGATAATCAATTATAAATAGTGATCAATATAGCCATCATTGCAGTGAAGGTTTAGGTTTCAGACCAAGCTCTTACTCTATGGAAATCCCTAGATTTCATGCCTGTACTGTGCATTGCATTGGATTTCAATTGCCTTTTTAAATAAAAAATTTACATTGTGTAAACATTTCATGATGAACGAACCAGTAGACATGGTTCAAAACTACTTGCAATTAAATGCTGTTTTATTAAAGCCACATTTTGGCTAACATTACAGTTAAGAATGTTTTTCCTTCAAGGTTTTGTGACAGCAGTATGTATTTAGAAGACTTTCTCCATTAGCGTTTTGATGGAGAGTACCTTCACTTTGTAAATAAAGGCAAAGGGATACTGTGAAACTTGTAGCAGTGACTGTTCAAGTTCTGCGCAAGAGCCACACTGACACTGAGCAAATAAGCTGTGTTTTCAATGGCTCGCCCAGCACATGAATATCCTTCACACACATCCTGTTTGAGGCCAGCCACACCTATGTCTGAAAATTGCCTGGCCTTTTTCTTCACTTGCTGAAATTGTGCTTAACAGAACATGCGCTGACCCCAGACCAGTCCCTCGCAGACGATCCGGAGCCATGTAAAGGCCAGGCATGTGACTAAAGCTGATCTGCAATTGTGCAGCCGTGACTCAAAGCTCAGCAGCTTGAAGTCTGATCCCATCATCAGTGGGAAACAATGGATATTGACGAGGGTTCATCAGCATTGAACTCAAAGAGATAAATGTTCAAGCAGGCAGGAGCTAAGCTCTGATATCACTGTAGGCTTTAGAGCCCCTCCCATTTTTAGCATAGGTATATGTGCACACACAGGTTTATTTAGCAGCACAGTACTGATGTTTATGTTATCGGAACGCGGAATACTGCACAAACATTCGGGACAGACGACTGCCTAATTAGGCAAAAGAGAAAAGACCTCAGGACATTAAGGTAAGGCCAAATGCATGAATACTGAGAATGTTTTCATATGCAAATCATTGTTTTATTATTGAGCATAAACACAATAATCCATTTACATATTATACTAGACAGAATAAACTTCTATGCTTCTATACAGAATAATGTCGGCAGTCTAAATAACCTGGACTGATCATTTTAGTGGTTTGGATCTTGAATGGCAGTCGTGTGCAAAAGTTTGGGCAACCCTGGACAACATGTTTTGTTGATTTTCTAGGAGAAAATAAGTATTTACTGAGAACACACTCCAGCACATTTAATGCAAAATTACAGTTTACTTGCTGAATTTAGCAGTTTGGTAAAAAGTAAAATGTGACAAAAGTGAAGGAACATTTGATATTTTCTTTTTTCAAATATGTTAAGACTAAAACTCCATATTTATGCATGTGCCTTGTAGAAAGTGTACTTATTTTCTGTTAGAAAATCAACAAAACATGATTTGACAAAAGTGTTTGATCAAACTTTGGTATACAACTGTATGTAAATGACTATAAAAATAATAATAAAATGAATTGTTATTGGGTGTTGGATAAGTTGGAACAGTTAGTTCAGTCAGAAGTGTCACATTTAATATAAAAAAAATCAAAAGCACAAAATAGTTATTTTTATTTGACTTTTTACATACTGCATTAAGCAGGATTGTTTATGCTCTCTTTGTAATGAAACATCCAGCTGGTCTGGGCTATTTACGCTAAAAAAATAGTTAATGTGATACACAAAATAAAAACATACTTTAGATGAACAAACCTAAGCTTATATGGGGTTAAACATAAATTCAGTTGTATAACCTATAATTCAAATTGACAGCCTTGTGCTGCATCTGAACCTAACAGTATGTAAAAGTGCATATTCCTTCTCTTTACATGTTCGTGTTCTTGATGCAGGTCTTCTGCTTTTGCCAAAGTTGCAATCAAGATGGGGAACAAACAGTCTTTTGAAATTACAAGACCACAGGTATATTCCTAACCTGCTTTATTTATCTTTAAAAAGCCTTAATTCGAGCAAGACGCTGTGCAAATGTGGCCTTGTATAAGCTGAAAAGGGTTTTTCTTCATACTGAGCCATGTTTTTGCTTTATTGAGCAACATTTAGCCCAAACTCCCACCACGAATTCTCCCACTAGCAAAATCGTAAGAGTTGAGTGAGCTCTTATAGTGTCCATTTTAACTACATTAAAGATTATTCATTTGGGCTTTAACTTTCTTCTGTCTCCATTCCAATACATTCACTATATGGACAAAGTATTGGGACGCCTGACCATTACACCAACAAAGACTTTAATGACATTGCACTCAAAGACTTTAATATGGAGTTGGTCTCCCTTTTCAGCTAAAACAGTTTCCACTCTTCTAAGGCTTTCCTCAGGATTTTGGAGATTTTCTGTGGGAATTTGTGCCCATAGAGCATTTGTGAGATCAGGCACTGATGTTGGATGAGAAGGTCTGGGTCACAATCTCCATTCCAGTTCATCCCAAAGGTGTTGGATGGGGTTCAGGTCAGGGCTCTGTGTGGACCAGTCAAGTTCTTCCACACCGAACTCATCCAGCCATGTCTTTATGGAGCTCACCTTGTCATGCTGGAATAAAAAATCTTCTTCCCCAAACTGTGTCCACAAATTTGGAAGCATGGCGTTGTTCAGTAGGTCTTGATCTGCCGAAGGATTAAGATTAAACCCTTCACTGGAAGTAAGGGGCCTAGCCCACACCTTTAAAACCAAGTCCCAATACTTTTGTCCATGTAGTTTATTAGCCAGCAAGTTGTCTTGCTAAGGTCTGGCGAAACATCTTACCTATAAGCAGCCAGTTTCTGTATAAAAATTAAATATTGTCCAGTATATTTTGTTACATTCTGATTACATGTGTTGCCTTTTCCTTAAAAGTATTACCCAGGTTATACTTTTATAACCGAATCTCCTCTGATGTGTAATAAGAAACTGCTAGTTGAAAACTAGAAGAGTATGTTTAAATGCTACATATCTTATGTTTTTTTAACTGTTTCTTTCCAGACAGAACATGACGGGAAAAATGTTCAGAATGGGGAACCTAATGGACATGTGATATCTGGTTCAGATTCACCTGATGCTGGTAGGGATGTACTTATCACACATCAGTGTTTTTGGAAAGATGTCCTCTCTTTTCTATACGCTTGGACTGGAATGATAAAAGGGTTCTAATGACCAGTCCATGATCACCCTGTTTCAGGAATTTTCTCCAAGGCATGCTGTTGCTGTATAAACTTTGGGCGTAGACCGGTGACAACACTGGTGACTAAGTGCTGTTTAATTTTCTCCTGTGCACACAGCATCTGGCAGTACTGGTGGTCATATAACAGAATAAGCAAGCAGCATGGAGAAGGATGCCTTGAGAAAATATTGATATTTCTGCCATGAGACAGACTGTGAAGGTCTGATTCAGTCGCAGATCATTATTGATGACTCATCGATATTCAAAAGCTTGTGCATTGTAGCCCGTAAGCTCTGTGCACACTTTGGTGGTGTTGGACATGGAGTTTGCAGCTACTGGTAACTCCTTGGACAAAGCTCTCTCCAGAGGAGTGGCTGTTTTGTTTCGAATCCTTTCTTAAATCTCTGACATTGCTGCATTAGTTAAAAAAGGATTATTCGGTATTCTACAACATGCAAAGGGATGTTAGTGCAGTACACCCAGGCTTATAGAGAAACGTCTAGTGGTTGCATTTTGAGAAATGGGCTTTAAAGGGAAATTCCCACAGAGTTTTCTTTTAAATGTCTGCAGAATTTATTCATCACTAAGAAGTACAGAAACATTCAGAGTGGTTCATCATGAAAGGTGTAATTGTAGATAAACTGACTCAGATTACTATACAGCCATCGCGTTCAGAACCAGGGGTCACAATATCTACAGAGCAAATATAATCATTTATTTACATTCCGAAACCGCTCATGAACCAACATGCGTGTCTTCTGCGCTGTCCAGACCAAACCTTTTGACTCTTTTCCCTAAAGATTCATTATTCTTTTTATTTTTTTATAAATTTATAGTGGAACAGAAATGCTACAAACTGACTTGGAATAAAAGTTTTCCATGACCTCATGATAGAGAGCAATAACATTTTTGCCTTCTTCTGTAAAGTTGCCATTTGGGTATTTTGGGTCTATTTAATGTTGATAAGTTTTCTTTAGGGATTAATTTGCCATGCATTATATTGCATTATGCATTATGTATCTCTCTGCCATAAACTGACTTAAGAAACATGTTTTTGATCTTTTCTAAACCATTGGAATGAATCACAACTTGTTACGTATCAAGCCGCATATTCCTAACCTTTTCATGTAATAACTTTCAGTGAAGACATTTAAGGCATTAGGCATTGAAGTCCTCCGATCTGGTTCTTGTTGCCTCCACTATGACCAATTCTTGTTCAGTATGTTCACCTCAAAGCTCATGCAATCTCATTTCAGGAATTTTTAAAAGACAGTGGAATTCCCCTTTTTACGAAAGAAAACAGCACTTCCTCTAAAACCTTTAAGAGCAATTGTACTAGTCCAGGTAAACAGCACACTCGCAGGAGCTACCTGTGAGATTTCAGAATCAGAATTCAGGAGTCTTGGAGGGAAATGGCACTGATCACAGTGTAGCTTATAACTAGTGTGAACGGGAAGTTGCTATTAAACCAGTGTTTGGACACAAACAAGCACCGGTTTTATGGTCAGAAAAGTTTGTGTTAAACAAAAATGGATTTGAACCAGCAGTCTTCGGATTTAGGGCCTGCTGCCCCACTGCGGCACCACTAAGGGGGCATGAACACATTGCATCTTACCAAGCCATTTATGGGGACGGCTGAAAGCGCACATAGCCACATATGCTGCTTCAGCAAAGCAGTAAAATAGAAACAGTTCCAAAAGACTCATTGAAGCCCACCAAGGTGTAGAGGAGGGAAGTCCAGGAAACACCAAGTTCATCTGCTTAGTTCTCCTTAGAGGACACACACAAACCCATAACAGGCCATGCTAGCCAGTAGACATGATGGAGAATGGACGCTAGATTCTGGTTCAAGCTCTGTATTTATAGGGAGACAGAACAGTTGTAGATAATCAGAGAGTGAAACCAAAATGAGAGGGAAACAGGGAGAGAGGGAGGTGCCAGGATCAATACTCCTGCAAAACCCTGTCTGTGAAGTATCCTGACTTAAATTAGCCTGTCCTGATAGCTGTTGTCAGCTTTTTCAGTTTTTTTTTCACTCCAAGAACCGTACATTGAGCAAATGCTTCATATTAATAGACCAATTAATGTATGTTAAAGTGAAGAATGTCTTTTTCTATCTCCTGCAACCATTTGTGGTGTTACAAGGTTTTTGTTCTGACAGCAATGATACTTTTCATGTGCTTTAAATGAATTTTGCATGTCTCTCTTATTTTAATTCCTCAATTGTAGTGTCCTTTGAAGTAATAGTGCCGCAAAACAGCGAGCCACCTGCTGTGGCTCAAACAAATAACACAAAGCCGCCACCAGAATCCACAGAAGCCAGCCCCAAACAAGTCAGTGCTCCCATCCTCTCTCTGGAAGTGTCACCGGAACCAGAAACCCCAGCGGAGAGCAGCACTCCAGCTAAGGAGGAGGCATCCAAACCAGTTCAGACGTCCAGCTTCTTAAAGATTTTCAGGAGGAGGACAGAAACTGTGGCCCCTACAATCGAGACCAATGTTTTGGTTGAAGAACAAGTCATTACTGAAGTACAGACCGACGGACAGATGTCTGTAAGTGCAGCACCTCATGAGTAACTCATTTAGTTCATTCCATTACTGCCAGGTTCAGAGTTTATTGAGCTTATATGAGCTTAAAAACCTCCTTATATCCTTGCATTACAACATTATTGTTTAGAAGTATAGGGATTTATAGTATATAATTTTTGTGTTTATCTTTTTGTTTTGATGTGCCGTAATTAATGATTCAGGTTAAAAAAAATTATTAAGTAAGTAAAGTTATAAATACATAGTTTAGATTTGTAAAGACAAAAATGAAGTAGATAAATGAATAGGTTCGATTTAGAAATAAACACATTTATTTTTACTTTAAATAATTAGTAGCCATAGGTACGTCATTTAGGTTTGTAAGTAAGTAAATAAATAAATAGTTAAAGTTTAGAAATGAATAAATTAGTAATAATAAATTACCAATCTTTATCTGAATAATAGGGGTGGCGGTTGCTCAGTGGGTAGGATACTTGCCTCCGGACCAAGAGGTCACAGGCTCGAATCCTACCTTCAGCATACCACCACTGGGTCCCTGAGCAAGACCCTTAACCCCAAGTTGCTCCAGGGAGAATGTTGCCTGTAGGTAGAGAATGGAAGTCGCTTTGGATAAAAAGCGTCTGATAAATGCTGTAAATGTAAATAGGTTCAGGTTCTTTTTGGAAACTGTGATTTTCACTGATGAGTCATGACGGATCCAAGAAAACAAAACTGAACTGAGGAGGTTCCATTTATACTGAAGTGAGTACACCTACGGGCACCACTGGCCAAATGGTAATGGAAAAAAGTGGAAAAAAGTATATCCCCTACACTTCTGTACACTACAGTATTGTTTATTTATGAATTTAACAGAAAAAAGAAAAAAGAAACATAAAATGTAAAGATAAATGTGACATATCCTGAGGCCCTTATAGCAGCTGCAGCAGTAGCAGCAGCAGCAGCAAAGGAAACAGTGGTTGAACCTTACACATCTTTATCTGATGCAGTGGAAAATTTGGCCGTTGAAATAGTAATTATTTCAATCACTGGGGAATCAGAATTAGTCAGTGACCTTCCAGTGGCTGAGGAACA
>JBBPDB010110814.1:0-20024 GCA_037974465.1 Brachypetersius altus
TATGAATCATTCAAGCAGAACAAAGAGCCTCTAACTGAAGTCCTGAACCAGTGAAGAACCAGGAGCAGATGATCAGGCGGTGATCAGTATACGGACATGTATATACTTTCATATATACGTGTATGTGTGTGTGTGGGAGTGTATGTATATAATATAGGACATAGTTCCGTTCAGCACTGTAGATCTAAGCAACCTCGTTTATTAGCTAGAACCCGCGCCGCTATTTGAGAATGTTGTTTTTGTTTATTTGGCATGACTTTGTGTTGGACATGGCGTCAGGTCTTAGCTGGACGTTCCTCTCTGTCCTCATGGTGATCTCTTGGCCAGCGGAGATGATACAGTGCGGTTATGCTCGGGACTGTCCTGCTGTTCTATATTTAACATCAGGTCCCACCTCTGTCTTGGAAGGTCTTGTCTAATTCAGTGTATTTTTAGATGTATCTGTGAGCCTACATGCCTGTCATCTGTGTGTGTGTGTGTGTGTGTGTGTGTGTGTGTGTATATGAGTGTGCATACATTGTAAATTCCTTTGTGTGCGGTTATATAAACACACATTTATATTTATATATACCCACACACACACACACACACACACACACACACACACACACACAAAAGGGATGTTTTACATGTTTATTTAAGAAACAACATGAATGAAACCAAATGTGTGTTTTATCCCATTTTTTTCATCCGGATAAAGAGTTCCTGCACTAATCCAGTCTCTGCTACTTCTCTCATGAATAATGATGAGTATTGACCCCTCATTCTCTCTCTCTTTCTCTCTGTCTCTCTCTCTCTCTCTCGCTCTGTCTCTCTCTCTCTCTTCTCTCTCTCTCCCCCTGTTTCTCTTTCTCTCTCTCTCTCTCTCTCTCTCTCTCTCTCTCTTAATCCAGCCCAGTACATCACACGCACACACCCAGAGATGGCACTACATCTCAGAAAGTGGTGTGTGTTTGTAGACAGTAAAACATCCAGTCAAACACTAGAATACAGTCTGGGCCTGTTTGTCTGGTTTTAGCGGTGATTAGAAATATGCAATACTGTGCTAAGGTCTTGTGTTTAGATGACCAGTGAGTGGGCTTTATATATAATAGTATTCATATAATTAAATATACTTAAACATAATATTGTAATAATAATATTGTAAACATTCAGTAGATCAGCGAGTTCTTGGTGAAGTTCAGTATTACTGTAGTTTCATCAGAAACCTGGTTCGACTCCATCAGTCCTTCATTAAATTAAATCAGGAGCTGAGCATAAGTGACAGATGCCCAAGACGTTTGCTCAGTTCTGTATTTTAGGTGGATACCAGACCCAATTTGTGCATAAATATAACAGTTTTATTGGCATATGTTTTCCAAACTGTTACTATTACCAGTGCCAGTACAGTAGAATAGGATCGTATGGCTGAAGGGATCGATGTGGCTTCTGCAGGCTTTAAAGTGATAAAAGAACTAAAACATGGATTAATCAGTGACTGACACTTTCAAAACTGTACACAAACCCGTTAAACAAGTTGCAAGGAGTGAAAACAGTTCACATGTTACTCGGACACACACACACACAATTCTGTTTTGCAGTGTGTGAAGTTATACATTTCCCTTTTCTGTCATCTAAGAGAACTTAGAATGTTTTTGCTTGATTATTGTTGGTTAAAGTGCTTTTATGACTCGTTGCTGAAACATAAAACTATATTTCATTGAATGCTTAAGATTACCTCCTTTAACAATACAGAAAATGCAATTAAACATAATTAATAGTTATTAATGATTAATAATGACTAAATAATTATTACAGGTATTATTCAAAATAGCCATATGTTGTAATAATACCACACCAACAACAATAATAATAAAAATAAAAATAAAAACTCTTTAAAGTCATCCATTGCTTTAACAAGCCATAATTCAGACAATCTCCTGGCTTCATTAGAAACAACTACATTAAAGTTATAAGATGTTATTCACAGTAGCCATAATTGACCTTCATCTGGTTAGGTTAGCCATATTTGACCATTAGGTTAATTAGAATGTTACCAGAAAACAACTGAATGTTACTAAACTGCTTGGTTTTATATATTTGTATTGTGAGAATACTGAGAATATTTTTGCCCTACTTTTGTCCTTGTTTATATTACAAATAAATGTACAGCCTGAAACACACAATGAATCTATGCACAAAAATAAACATATATTTAAAACCTAAAACTTACAATCCAAGGCCACTGTCATGGTGTCTGAAGGGAAGAGACACAGCAGCGTGCAACAAGCGTTCGGAGAGACAGTTTATTTTTAACAGAAAAGCACAAGTTCAACGCAAAACAGTCCACTAGCTTGAGGCACAACCACCCAGGAGTTTCTCCACTCCTCGGTTAATCCCCAGCTCCTGTGACTTTAGAGGATCCCGTACAGCCCTCACTGTTCAGAACAGGATCTCTTGTACTGTCCTCTGATCAGTGGTACGTTCCTCTGTGCAGCCACTGACTTTCACACTGCAACCCGTCACTCCTGTAAGCACACAGAAGGAAGAGAGAGAGGAAGCATAGATGGAACACCTTGTCAGGGAAACATGCCACTTGTCTCTCTGCAGCAGCTTCTCTCCTCAGCTTGCTGTGAAGCCTGTGCCCAGCAGTCCCTGTGGCCTCCTGGAAGGGAAGGAGAAAACCACGAACACCGTCCCCACTCACTCACACCAGCTTTCCTACTGCACAGCTTAACCACAGGGCGATACGTTTCCAACTCGACCTTTGTTACTATGTTTTCTAACCATCGGGAAGGATACCCCTATCCTCTTACTTTTACTCAGACTTCCCAAAGATGTCGGTGACCACGCAACCTTCCTCTGGCTCGGCCGGGTATATATATACACGCTCCTAATGAGCCCAGCTGTCCTCATTCACACCATTACGTTCCTAAGGAGCACACCTGTAAGCATTCACGCTCACACACACACACACACACACACACACACACACACACACAGAGGTCATCGAGCACACCTGTTGACGTTCGCACTCACATTCACGTACCTCTGTCCAGAGCCCTGTCCCTAGTATTCTGGCGACCTACTTCTCCTTTGTTGAGTCGAAGGTTCGCCAGACGTTACAGACTTGAGTTTATTTTCAGTAACTGTTATATATGCAATTCTCTAGGTAGCTAATTTTCAGTTTTCCATTTCAGAGTAATCAATCAAGAAAGCTTTTTAATAAACCTTAAGCTGTTGCTGTTTTTGTGCCTAATTTACCTAATTTAGTAAGCTAACATTCATATCTTAGGTAGCCAGTATGTAAGTGAAGCTAAGATTTTTTTCAGAACAACTTTCATAGTTGTACACATTATCCAATGATCATATTCATATATTACCCATTGCTTGTATTCACTACAGTAGCAGAATTCTCACTTCAGGAGAGATTTTCATTACTTTACTGAAACATATTTCAAAAATTCTAGATCGCTAGACTCCCAAAAATTACATATAAATGGATAGATACAAAATATACAAAAACCAATTGTACTCAGCGTCTCCATCTTGAGTGCAGATGTTCCAGAGGACGTGAAGAAGCCCTGTCTTGTTATCGTACCCCCCACTTCTCCTTTTATGGTTCTGCTCCCAAAACCTCCTCATTAGACCAATGTGGCCAGTTGAGGCGAAGACAAGATAATGGATGCCCCATGGTATCAAAGTCAAATGCATGGAAGATTGATTCTGTCCGACTTTCTTGGGAGCTTTCCCTGCTCTCAGTGATTTCTCTTGGAATATTCTCTTTTTTAAAACGAGCTTTGAGGATGAAATGGCGTACAATAATAGATTTGATATGATATGAAATGTCAGGGTGTTTGTGAGACAAATGGTAAGTCAGCGTCTTGCCTGTATTCCCTCCAAGCCACAGCTACCCAGTCTTTCTCTTTTTGTGGTGGGCTGAGGGCCAAAAGACAAAACACCTACCTAGCATGTTAGCCTTATGTTTGGATATATACACCACATTGTTAGTTCATGTGGATCCATTAGGAGCATATGTGCTTTCATACTGCTGAATGAGTGGAAGTTGTATTGTTCCATACATATGAAGCTAATCATTCTTGGTACCAGCGGTCCCTAAATCCTCTTGTCCATGTGCCAACGCCTGTAATGACCACTGTTATATAAAAATATGTTCTCTCATTATGTGAGGGGATGGGGAAGCCAAACATCCCTGTCAGTTTAACACTTCCTAAAGCAACTTCCATTGCTAAAACACACACGATATGAACAAAAATATTGGATGCCTGAACATTACACCCCCAATGATTTTAATGATATTGCATTAAAATCTATAGACTTTAATATGAAGTTGGTCTCCCTTTGCAGCTTTAACAGTTGCCTGCACCCCAGTGAAATTCCATGTTTTACTAAAATAAATACACATATTCTGTAGATAAGCCACATTTGTATGCATTATTACTGCTCATTTACTACATTTAGAAAATATAAAATATGGCCATGGCAATTGTTGTGGTACATATTATGGCATAGTTAAGAAATAAATAGAAATTTTGCTTAAAATTGCATCAAATTTGTTTCCTGGGTGAATATGCTAACTTCAAGAGAAGATAAGTCTCCAAACTGTTGGAGGGCATTGTACATATGATAAAAATGTACCTCCTGCAGTTGAGGAATTTGGCAATACAGTTAAGGAATTTGGCAACACTCACTCTATCTGAACTCAGCGATACTCATATCACCCAGTGTTTTGCAGCTATTGCCTCTTGCACCATATAAGATAATATAAAAGTAAATTGACAAGTATATGATCATGGGTTTGTGTATTTGACTGAAGAAAGGTCACCCAAAGCCACAAGCACAAACTACAAGACACAAAGTGAAGCGCTGACCTCTTGTGGTTGAGTGGAATACTCATGTCGACACATATCTAGTGAAAGTGCTTTAGTATATACAATATGTGGATTTATTGTATGGAGATTTGTCTTGTTTGAATGTAGTCTCTCTCTTTCTCTTTTTTTCTCTTTAGGGGACCCCTGGACGGGACGGGATGGAGGTTTGTGCCCTGACTTTTTATAAAGATATCAGTGCTGACAGAACATAGCCTCCAGAAAACTTCACAGAAGAAAAGGAAACAATGTCAATGTAAAACGATCCAATCTGATGCCCTTAGATACCATTTGTATTGGTTGGTTTGTCAGTTCTAATACTATATGATGGTTTTTTCAACATATTTGAAAAAATATAAAGTGAAAAATTGGAGATGCAAGGTTTTGTTCTGACAGTGATGACACACTTATGGAAAACATCAAACATCAACTATGTTTTATTTCTCTCACAGGGACCCCAAGGTTTACCAGGAGATCCGGTAAGACACACACTAGTCCTACTGTGCTTAGAATATGAGATGTAGGGTGTATACATATGTCTTGGCTCTGTGTATTCAAACTGACTGGTTTCAGCATAGTCCAGTATGTTTCACCTGCTGAAAATGACTTGTAATGACTTGAAACTAGTCCCATCTTTGAAAGAACAAATGATAGACATTTGCCAGCTACCAAGGAATTCACAAACGTACTCAATAAAAAATTATCTTAAACATAGGATAATGTAAGTGATGAAGTAAAGCAAGTATCCATTGACTTTTGCTGCAAAAGGGTTAGTCAACAGCAACTCACTTATAGGTCGTATCAAAAATAGATATTCTATTTAAGCTTCTTTTTATTTTGGCCCCTAATAAGTTCTAAATTATGAGTTGAACTGCTTACACTGTGACGGAACAGAGCTTATTAATTTTTAACAATGCCCCCAAATATGCTCCCAAAACACTGAAAATCACAAGAACACTTGAGATGCTCCACGGGAGAAGTTCTGGACTGTATCGTCAAAGGGCAGCAGCCAATCAGCAGCAAGGAGAAATAAATAACGTTCTTGGATTGGCTATTTTCAAACCTCCCGCCTCTGAGTATAGCTGTGACCTCCGGGCCTCGTGCACCACACCCCCTCGTCCTCGTATTGGTTGTTTATGTTTGGGGTAGCACTGAGCAGCAGAGGCTCATTCAGTTCAGCACGAGAAAGAGGGGGCATGGCGGACGAGCCCTGGACGTAACAAAACCAAAAAAATTGCGAAGGATCTCAGTGTGGGGGTTTATTAGTGAACAATTATTAGTAGAGAACATTTCCATATAAAATAGACAACATTTCCAGCTAAAATATAACTGTATAAATATAGATAGTGCATCTTGAAATGGTAAAACGCCACTGTGCTTACAGACGGGAAGTTTGAAAGTAGCCAATCCGAAAAGTTATTTATTTCTCCTGGCTGCTGATTGGGAGCATCCCACGCTCACTGTACTTAGAGGCGGGATGTTTGAAAGTAGGAAATCTTTAAGCGTCACATAGTGAGCAGGTGCAAGCCTGCTGCAGCATGACTGCTCCGTGTCTTGCCTTCGTATTTTAGTGTTTTAAACATATCTCATGTGGGTAGAGACAGTTTTTCAACATTTCTTTTGTGTACGAGTCTTTGTTTTGCTAATGCTAATGCAATTTCCTCTGGGATCAATAAAGTTTTCTGATTCTGATGATTTATTTCTCCTGGCTGCTTCCATTTGAATATACTGTGGCAACTGCAGACCAAAATCTCCCCCGTGGATCGTCTCAGTGTTTCTCTTGTTTTTCGTTTTGTTCTTTGTAAAGCCCTGTATTTTTATTAGTGTAAATGAAATTAAAAGAGGTGAATATGGGTTTACCTTTACATTTTCTTTAAGGGTAATGCATGACACTGTGTTTCAAATGAAATTTAAGTGTTCTGGGAGCATATTTGGGGGCATATTTAGGCATTTGTTGTACCAAATTATATCAGCAGTAGGCTTCTTTCTGCCAGTAAAAACACAGCTGAGTATTAGAATAAATGCAAACAAGCAGTAAAAAGTATCAACATTTATTCTGAGCTGCTTAGAAGAACACAGGTTTGGATCATAATCAACACACCTAATTTAATCTACTGCAGTAAAAAGAGCCAAACCAGAGATTTTATGGAGCTTTAAGTAAAACTGGGCTTCCATGTATTGTATTGTTGTAATGTAAGCGTTTCAACACTAACTTAACACCACAGCCCAGTACTAAACAGCATTTTTTAAAGCATAATTTTCTCAAGTGCCCAAGTTTTTTGCACAGTACTGTATAGTCTATCGGTCTGTTGTAATAAATCAGAAAATGGACTATACCTTTAAACAACAACTTCCTCTCAGTACTGTTCTCTGGAACAAAACAAGACTTTCCTTGTAAATGTGTAAATGTACAGTAAATGTGAACAGCATGTCACAGCGCTTGTGTTTGTGAGCCTGTGCAAATCTGTAATTAGTTTCTTAGTCCTCATAAACAAGTCTGACTGCTAATAATGGAGCTCATTATTGGTGTTCATCAGTGTTGATTAAATGAAGCCATTTGTGTTTGATGTTATCCCTGATCCCGATTAGTGAGATGAACAACGTGTGTCTTTGTGTTCATGTGTCTCTCACTCTTTGTGGTCCCTCATCACTCAGGGTGAAGATGGTCAGTCAGGCTATCCAGGCCCACAGGGACCTCCGGGGTCAAAGGTTAGCAATTCATTTGAAGTACACTGATATTAACTGGTTAATCCTCCTTGAAAGTATCGACCTGAAGAGATTCCTGATGAAGAATTACAAATCCTTTCCACTCTAACACCCTGGATCCTGGAAGCCACTTCCATCTTGTGCTTCTCCCACTGTTCCAGATTTTCCTCATAGACTTGTTCTCATTCCCCCCATTCTGTCTCTTGTAATCATCTCATGTCTTTCTCTTTTCTTTATTATGCACAAAAAAGGCATGACATAATATCATAAATAATGCACTACGAAGCTGCATCATTTTTCCTCTCTGAGTCACCCTGTAAAGCCTAATTCATTTGGAAGTAGTATCGGTCTGGATGGAAGTTTTTTTGGATGTCATGCGTCATTACAGACTGACATCCCAGTCTTAGATTCAAAAGAAGGTCTGACGTGATGGGCTACATACACAAACACTGGATTGATGGGCCACATACACAAAGATAATGTTCCATAACATAAACAGAACAAAGGAGGTTTGTTTACCTGTCCAGTTAGGAAAACCACTGCTATACTTTGGGCAAGACTCCTAATGCTTCATTCATATACCGTTGCAAATCAATGGATGGAGGACACCTCTAAACTCTATTTGGCCAGATTTTTAGCCATAAAACCAATGTTTAGGTGCCTCCCTCCGTTTGGGTACATGCCACTATTTGGACAATTATTGTCCAATAATTGCTCATGCAGAGACAGAGAGAGAGTCAATCAATGATTTGATGTGTTCATAGTGTTTATAGGTTGAAATCTAACATTTAGGTACTTTGCTCTTTGGTCAAAAATACTTTCATCGCTCTCATTTAAAAAAAACTATTGATACCCTTGTCTTTCTGACCCATGTGTTTACATTAACCCATGCCAGTAACCACCTAGCAACACATTAGCAACCATAGTAACCACCTAGCAACACATTAGGAACCACCTAGAACATCAGAGCCACCACTTCAGTTACCATAGCAACTGGCTAGCTATACCTTTGCAACCACCTGCAGTGTCATAGTAACCACCTAGCAACATATAGCAACAGCCTAGTAACAATCACACTGCATTTTCTTGTGATCAGGTTTTATTTGAGAGAGCACAGCACTGTAAACAAAAATGTACTCCCTCCATTGTCTTGCAGTTACATATTTCTACCAGCGAGAACTCCAAATGTACATCATTTACATCATCCACTAGGTCTCTCAACAAGCAATCTTATTAATGAATGGAGAATGGTCTCACAGAGAGCACGAGTGCTTAATTCATTGCATATGATGGATACCAACCTCAATATCTCTGTGTTTTCCAGGGAGAACAGGGTGAAACAGGATCCACAGGAGAAAGAGGCATGGATGGATTTCCTGGCCTAAAGGTAAACCTGGAGGAAATATTCCCAGGATTTGACATTTTATTATAAATTTGTAATACAGAGATTGCATAAAATGAACCTGATATTTCTGTGTTTGATTATGTTTATTTGATTGTGGTTCTGTTTTGGTCAAGGGGGATAAAGGGGATGTTGGAGAAAGAGGACTTCAGGGAGAAATGGTGAGTGAAGTGATTAGGCTTAATTAAATTTTAATAAATGAAAGCTGAGATTCTGCAAAATGCAATATTTTATATGTAAACAAAGTAGTTCAGAGAGGTTTGATGTGAGATGTTATTTTCTGGAGAGTTCAGGAGTGATGGGAATCAGATGTCCAAATCACTTAATGCTTCCAAAAGCTCCCTCATAGAAACGTGTTGCATGAAATGGTTAGGAATACACTGCCTGGTGCCTGAAACACTGTATTGGGATAGTGGAGAAGGATTTGGCCTAAACTGGATTTCTAAGAATGAGTTAATGGTGGAGACGTACATGCAAGACCTACTAATACAGCGTTTCTAAGGAAAATGAATTTGATTATATTTAATACTAACATCAACATTACACATAAAATCCTGTATTTTCACTGATTATTTTGAACTGCAATAATACATTTGCATTGTCCACATCATGACACTTCAGGAGAATCTATAACTGAGCTTCAAATGCTCTGTTTTCTCTTACCAGAATTTCTGAGAAAGTTAGCCAGTATGCTTATCTACAGTATCTACATTATTTCACATCAAATCAATCTGATCAAATGTGCTATATAGAAATGTAGGCAACTGAGAGAAATGAAAGAATTCCCATTCAAAATGCAAATCTAAGATTAACTTTAGATGTTTTCTCTTGCTGTTTCTGATGTATTGATGTACTAAAATGTGCTTTATGTGATATCTTATTATCTCATAACTTATGACAGGGCCCTCCTGGGGACAAAGGAACATCCAGTGATGTAATGGTCTTCAACGACAAACTTCTAGATGCTTTTCAGGTCAGAGATGAATATAACAAATTTAAATAAAAACTTTTACAGCTTAAAAAGTTTTATTTAAAAGGCAGATGACATGCTGTCCTTTAGATAAATGTAACTTACAATGGAGATGCATTGCTTTTCCCCTGCAGGCGATTCGCACCATCAGCGTTTCGGTAAACATGAAGAGCGCATGGGGTGCTAGTTTTGATTATCATACGTTTAACAAACAGAAATTATATTCTGAGGGGTGTGTTTTTGTGTGCATGTGGAGATTCAATCAAATTAACATTTACAGGTAACAGGTAACCAATACAAACAATACCAATACCATATATTGACAATACGTTTGATCATTTTAGAATATTAAGTAGATCATTTTGATTAGTCTACAATTGGAAACAGTCCAGTTTGTTTATTTGTATGTTTTACATTTAAGTACAATGTCAAGCACATGCATGCAGCCTTGCACTAAGTGAGTGTAAATGATGCATGTATGGCCTGATGGATAGAAAAAAAGATTTTACTGTTCTTTTTGTTTGGACATTCTGTAAACTGTAGCATTTGTTTCCATAAAATAATAAAATCTAATGCATTTTAGTCTGTCTTATAGATTTCAGTCACTTTATTGCTGAGAATAAGCATCAAAGATCAGTGTTATGATTTTGAACACAAAGATCCCAAAGAACTCAGTTAGAGCAGAAATGTTGAACCACCAATTGGGGTTACATGGCAAAGTTCTTATATATGATTATTTGATCTTCTCTCTTTAGAGTAAGAACATAGAAAGACATTAGAGCAATCAAGCCCATTTCTTTTATCTTTATCTGTCAATGAAGTAACCAGGGTCCCAGTAAACCTATAGGCACTCATTTTTAACAAACTATACAGAGTGTTGATGCTTTACAATGTAGGAGTTGTTAGTACCAGGGTTAAGTTTAGGACCAGGATGAGTTTTCAGTTTAGGTTTAGGTTTTAGGTTCAAAATAGTGTCAAGGGTTATTTGAAAATGAAAGTCAATTTAAGAATCTATATTGGGCTATATATATTTTTTTGCGTAAATAGTTATATCATATTTCCTTAGTAAAGCCAATGTATGGTTTACATTTTTAAAAGGAAAATACCAACACTCCTGTAAATTGACGAGGAATATTTTGACAGAGAAACCTTGCCTGGATATCAGTAATGACCATTTGAAGACCCTGAGTAGGATGTAGTTTTCTTAACTTATCAAACTGGCTCATATTGAGCACTGGAGTGTAACATGCATTTTGAAAAAGTTGGAAAAACCCTTAACATTTTCGTATTATTTTTCTTATAGGGACCTCCTGGGCCTCCTGGGCCTCCAGGACCACCTGGAAAAGATGGCCCTAAGGTGAGCTATAAAACATATCTTGAGTGATTTTTATTTACAGATGACCTTTCTTCTTTCCCATATAACATTATTGACATTTATGTTTTAATACAGGGAGAACTGGGCCTTCCTGGACCAGCTGGAGTTGATGGCGAGAGGGTAATGAAATTTTTTTGTTGGCTGTATTCATTTGAATGATGATACTGAACACACTGCCCATAAATGCCTGTTTATTCGCAAGGTTTAATAAACATAATCAATAAATTATAATTCATATAATTCATTCATTAGGCAATAATACACAAGAGCATTATGTATGAAGCCTTGTATATAAATATCTAATTTGTCATTTTAATAGTACCCCAGTAAATACATTATATTATTGTATTTATTTCCAGATTTTGAAACAAAGATGGCACAAAAACTGATTGGCAATGTTTATTTACACTCCAAGAAATAAAATACCTGCACTGCTGTAAATGAATGCAAAAAAACAAACTAATGACAAATAAAAGGGATTCAGTGCCAATCAGCGTGGCACTCACAAAATGCCTCTCAGCCAAACACATTGTGAGTCCAGGACTAATTGCAAAACACAATACTCTAAACAATAGGCTATGGCTGCTAAGCAACCTAATGATCAAAGATTATCCCATGAAAAGTACCATGACTTTCATAACTTGAAGGATTGCAGAATTCAGTTATGTGTGGTCTTAATGTCTGTGTGCGTGTGCGTGTGTGTGTGCGTTTTAAATATTTACAACAGCTTTGAACGTGTCCAATCAGATTTTACTGTTTATAGCTGTTTTATAACCATGCATTTAATACGATCCTCTGCTGTAAATGAAAAAAAAAATAGAACTCCAAAGTGTGAGCCACAGCTGCGGTCAAGGAATGAAGAAAGCTCATGTTTTCCATTTGAGAAAATAATAAAACAGAAATACAGATGATGAAAAAAATAAGTGCTTTTTGGTTGGTTATGATTAGGGGGAGAAGGGAGAAGTTGGTGACCCAGGCACTCCAGGAGAAAGAGGAGAGAAAGGAGAAATGGGGCTCTCAGGTCCAGCTGTATGTAATCCAACCTCACAGCATCATCTGGTGTGCACTGTGTTACTGTTGTTTCTATATTTGTTGTTTATGTGTATCAAAGCACTGTTTGTGTCTTAGGGGATAGATGGACAGAAAGGAGAGAAAGGAGACAGCCGGCTAGAAGACAATCTGGTCAGTGAAAGAGTGTCACAGCTGAAAACATTTTTATGTGCTGAAGTGTTTGCATGAAGAGCGCCGTTTAAACTTTTCTGCAATTTTAATTTCATTTCTTTCCAGGTTCAAATGATTTCTCAACCAGGACCACCAGGACCTTCAGGTCCCAGAGGACCTCCAGGATTCATGGTGAGTTACAAGACAGGCTCGGTCTGGTTCTGAGCAACTGGGCTCATGTCTAGAGTATTTTAATGAATACAGTTCTGTTTAGACCAATACTAAGCTTGATTCATGAAGTTTTGACTTTGGCTTCTGAATCAGAAGCTTTATTGATCCTGGAGGAAATTCCAGTTGACCATTTATAAAATAATCTAATTCATATAATATGCAATATGAACTGAACTGAATGAATTCAGTTTTATTTATTGTCATTGTACACAGCACAATTGAGATTTAATATTTATGTTCATAGGGTCATCCTGGCATACCTGGTTCAAAAGTAAGTGTACAGTTGTGTTTAATGTAAAGTTGTTTCTCTAAATATAACTTGTTTAAGCCAATTGGGACATTTTCACTAGCCCCATCTACTGTGAATGTGTAATGTCCTAATTTATCTGCTTCATATCAATCTAATTATTTGGTTTCAGGGAGATCCTGGAGAGAGCATCAAAGGAGAGAAGGGTGACACTGGTATTCCAGGAATCCAAGTGAGAAAACAACCTCTCCTTTTTTCATGAATGCCATTACAAAACATGGACACAATGTTAAAGATGTAATCAAAAATCAGAAGTTTTAGAGGCAGACAAAAGTCTTTTTTTTTTTTAAATAAATGTTTTTGTTCTTTTCCCTCATTGCACGCACTAATTGTGCCCATTAGCTGAGACCACCAGCACTGAGGGTGAAGACTAGCTCGTACTTTCTCCAAGTCACACACAGTGGAACTGCTTAAATGTCACTATAATTCGATGGACGAGAACACAAGAACAATATTGTTATCTTTTAAATATGATATGATATGATTAACTGTGCTTAATATGACCAAGCATATAAGGATCCATCAAGCCCTAGGCAAATAATAAAAACCCAATTTCAGAGCTATTACTGATCTTTTATAGGGTCCTCACGGCCCTCAAGGACCTCTAGGTCCAGCAGGATTGGTTGGACTGCCAGGCTCCAAGGGGGAAAAAGTAAGTGTACAACTAAAGTCATTATCAACCGAACACATACAGACATACTGTTTTATTGTTTACGTTTACGTTACGTTAACAATACAACGTAAACGTATTGTGAAATAAACGTAAACGTATTGTGATGCTGCAGGATCCACGGGGGGAACTACAGAGAATGGGAATACAGTAATACCCTTATAGGGTTAGGACTCTACACACAAGGGTCCAGAGTCCAGTGCAGTTTGCTGATTTTCCTTCTCTAAAACAATAGCTAAAATAGCAAATGTCTAATGAGCTGAACCAAGTGTACTTCAGCAAGAAAATAACCAAACTATTCAGGAATCCCACCCTCTAGAACTACCATGTACTAGAGCTAATATATAGAAATTGATCAAGATCTTCCCTCTACATTTTTGAAAGTCACTTAATGAGATGAATAACTGAGGAATTCACAGAAGAATCTGATCCAATATGAAATCTGCAAACAAATCTGAAACCTGTAAACAAATGTTTGAACTTGATTTTGAAATCTCTTTTCTTCTCAGGGAAAACAAGGAGAGCCTGGATTAGACGTAAGTGTCAGTTAATGCCAGACTTTCAGCTGATTGTGCTATGAAAGGTGCCTCACTCACTAACTTGTCCATTGCTCAGGGTTTTCCTGGCCTTGTGGGAGAAAAAGGAGACATGGGAGTGAAAGGAGAAAAGGTACAGAACCATTAAAGTGATATACCGATTCATCTTCATTAACAGTATATCTGTATTATTTTGCAGCACTTTCAATTGACATAGATTTAATGTAAAAATGTGGATTAGAACAGGTGCATAAGGAGCACTGTACATGAAGGGGTGGTTTTTTTGCTTTATCTGGAAAATTAGTATTTAGACTGCTTTGCCCATTCTGTATAATGTGGTATTCTGTCTTGTTGCAGGGAGACCGTGGCTCAGTCGGGAAGAGGGGGCTGAAGGGGCAGAAAGGAGAGCAGGGACCACCTGGGTTAGACCAGCCCTGTCCTGTGGTGCGTTCTGGAGACCTTTTATGCTTTAACCAGTATAAAAGTGCATTGCATTCTTATAATGTGTTGCTATAATGTATTGGGATCAGGGTCATCCATACATGTGTGATCTGTAGTGGAAACCATGGACAACAATCAAATCTAGGCACCGGGGTGTGTCCTAATAGAGAAAAAACAAGTGGGCAGGGCTTATGCTATGGACAAACCAAATTGGAGGATTGGGGGAGGCGGGGTGTGGGTCATGGGTTGGTAGTGGTTCCAGTTTTGGAACTTGTTTGGCGTAAAGGTGGTGTTCTAAAGCTCTATAGCATCAAGTAATTATCAACACAAAACAAATTAAATTGAATGTCAAATTATGTATTAATTACAACTTGATGTGGTTTGAGGTGAGCGTGTGATGATTAAGTCTTTGGTGGTTCTCTGCCACTTTTTATCTACATTAGCCTCATAGCTCTAAAGAAGCAAACTTCAGACACCAAACGTGTTTTATTAAGCTCATTTGGTATTAAGTGGAGATTATGTTAATTTGGTGAAACCCTCACTCAACCCTCAACATTTTATCCCTTTTTAGTAGAGTGACAATGACTGTAAATACACTGATACCACTTTACAATAAGACTACCTTATGAAGGCATTATAATTTTTTGATAACAAACAGTTTATAACTCATTAGAGTTGTCATACATTGATACAGGCTCACTATTTAAGATCTGGTGTTTTAATGGTAGAGTAGCATGTTAAAAAAGAACCCGATGAAGCTGACAGTTCAACATTCTGCCTGAGAAAGATACATTGACACTCACTATTTGGAAAGACCTCCCCTTGTATGACAACTGTTATAACTTATAAACTCTTATTGTAAAGTGGTACCAATGTGTCTATATTTTCATACAGTTTATGAACCTCCTCTTCTTTGCATTTCTTCCCGCTGTTCTTTTCTTCTTTATCCTTTGAACTCTGCTCTTCACCGCGTGTGTGAGGGTGTGTGAGGACATGTGTGGTTCTCAGTGATGCTGATTGTGAGAGAGTGGTATTCTGTATGTATGTGCTGACAGGGTCCCGCTGGATGTAAGGGTCAGTCCGGGGAAAGGGGGCAGTCTGGGCCAGAGGCTCCGTGCCCACTGGTATCGTACTCCTGCTCTGTCTCTGCATGGAGCTCGTGTTGTCCTCATTAATCCCCGATTAGAGCTTCACAATTCATCAGTTAACTGTTACTACGGCATTTATTATACTAATATTACAAAAGGATGCAATATGTAAATGAGCCCAATAACCAGTCAGTGTTATTTAATGGAAAGTTGGAACGCACAAGTGATAAATCTTATTGAGGAAAAAATAGGACTTCTAATTTATGCAGGATAGGGAAAATATATTAGAAAAAAATAACATGATAGAAAAAAACATCTAATGAAAAAATGCAACAGAAGTACCCTGGTCAGGGGCACTGTCCAACTTCCAATGACTGTGTTTTCAAATAAGCAAAATGTAGTGCTTTGTTTTCCAAAATTAAAAAACCAATGGTAGATTTGTCCAAAGGAGCCCCACTTTAAGAAGAATCTCCCGAAAAGCTACAATTATTAGCTAATAACTAAACCTTTACCAGTTTAATAAATTTATCCTGCTCAATACATCCCTAAAATGTAGCCGGTAAAAAGCATGCAGTCTCCACTGTGTTCATCACTGTGGCCTTTTTAATGTGGTGCACACTGCAAGAGCACAGAGTTGATTTTTGTTGTTTTGTTTTTGACCGCTTGCCTCTATGGGATTAAGTTAAAAATAGTGTGTTTAGTGGAGCATGATGATTGGGTGGTGAGGCATTGCCCCACTAAAATTCAAAAGTTCTAAACATGTTCTAGTTAAATACTTTGCCTACTGACTCTGCTATACTATACTTTTCTTTCCTTTTCCCCTCATCTTACTGTTCTCAACCTCTAACCACGCATGGTCACACTGAGGTTTGATGTTCTAATGGATATTAAATGCTGCACTCCATTCACACACTTGATCCAGATACAGTGGATTCTACAGTAAACTCATGGTTTACAGCAAATTCAGCACAAAGGCAGTTACAGAGGTGGCATAGAATCACTTTGGGTTCTCCAAGGAACCTTGCAGTGGTTGGTTCTTTGAAAAACCAAGCTGCACTTGGTAACCCATATTAAAAATCCTTACATATTTTCAAAAACTAGTAGTTCAGTAGTACAGAAGTACAGTAGTACAGAATATAGATAATTCTATACAAATGTAAACCTTTATACCAAGACAAGAACTTTTTCAGAATATTTTTTTAATGTATCGCCCCACATCTGGACCCATATGGAATGCCTGAGCTTGACAATCTGTAACACAGTTAACAAATAGAAAAGAATAGAGTAAGAGAAATAGGTAATGTGTTAAACCTGATTATAACCAAGTTATTTACACCTAACCACACAGTCTGGCCTCCTGAAGAACCTGACAGGTGCTTTTTGCAGTCCTTTGTGGTGTTTGCTTGTTTTGTGGTGAGCATGAGAATGTCTTCTAAGTGCTTTATCACTCCTTAATCATGTTCCTGTCTGTCATTATCAGGGTCCCGATGGACTTCCCATAGAAGGCTGCTGGCACAAGGTGAGTCAGGTGTTGTAATCTGAGTTCTGGATTTCACTCTGAGATGTTGTGTGAACATGTTTTGTGCTCAGATTGTACCTAAATTAAATTAAAAAAATGCATGGGATGCTTTCAGTGACTTGAATTACCAGTTAAGAGTGTGACTGCCTGATATTCTGAATGCCTGCCCCTAATGTCTGTATTGTTCTTTTGCAGTGATGAATAACACGAAGAACCGTGTCTGTACATATGATTATAGAATATATTGCAGATTTGATACGACTTCCTATTTTTTAAAAGATATTTTTCATGCAGCATAGGACTTTAATGACTATTCCTCAGCCAAAGAATTACCTACAGTATTTTTTTTATTCAAAATCAATTTTGGACCAAGCGATGGATGCTGCATTTTTTAATTGTATCTGGGACAAATTTGGGTTATATAATCCAAAAGATTTTTTTTTTTTACCATGAACTTACTGGAACAACAGACTTAAGGTTTGCTTCCTTGCCTGAAGAATGTTGCATGAGCATGTTCAGCTGAAACAGCTCCTGGGGAGAAAGCAGGAGATAAAGCGCCTTGTCTGTTTTCGAAGGATGAAGGGATGCTCCGGAAACTCAAGCGAAAGCGTCTCTCCCAGCCTTGATGCGGAAAACAGGGGGAGTAAGAACGTTCAGTGGGCCGTGCCTTCATGACCGGAACTGAAGACTGGCAAACTGCCCTCCACACTGGGCAGTGGGACGTAATGGGCTCTCACGATCGTCCATATTTTCCACTGAGGAACTGGCACCAGCTGTTCAGTAGCGGCAGAAAGGATGATTCACCTGAGATTGTCTTCATTAGTGCAAGTTGACAGTTTGTAAAAGTGTTCAGAGTGTCTGGCATGGGATTTGTATTGAAGAGCTAACTGTTTTTGAGGTTTTCTGATAATGTATCATTTCTTGATTAACTATCAGTGTATTTTTGTTATCTTTTCTCTCGAGTAACGAAAAACTTCAGAAAAAAATAACAGCTATTTAGTCCCATATTTTTGTAGTCATTGACACATCTTATGCAGAGAGAGTACATACCGGTTCAAGGAAATGATGGTATATTTGAGGGAGATTTGTGTGTTTGTCATTTTTTTTTTATGTAAACTACTTTTAGATTGTATTATATTCAGTTAGTTTTTTTTTCTTTGAGGCTATTTGTATGGAAAACACGCAGAAGAGTGACTGCCTGTCGATTCATTTAATGTCACATTCTAACATTCAAATTCTGTTTCTGTCCTTTTGCTATTTATGCTGTATGACTGCGTTTGGAAGATCCTAACTTTATGGTGGGTTTTTCAGGTGGCAACCTTTATAAAATGGGTCAAAAAGGTAATGCGTAAATTACAAAAATGTAATCTGTATTTACATTAATGATTTAATGCCTTACGTGATTGCAGAATACAGAGTGAGCCATCTGAGGCCACTCAGTCTTTCCAGATCCAGGATGCATGTTTTGGATAATTGTCCATCTTGAAGAACAAACCACAACCCAATTTTAACTTTCTGGAAGTTAGATGTCCTTTTACAACCTTCTGGTTCAGGATGCCAAGTATTATAAGAAGGTTAAGAGGGACAATGGAGAAAAAGTCCCAAAACATCATGTATATGTATATAAAAGGGATGTTCAAAACGTTTTACACACTTTCATGTTTTCATTGGAAACAGTGAAGGCTAAAAGAGTAGTATTTGAGAGTTTACCTCTGATCTGATTTCCACCCTTTCGGAGCTCAGAGAAGCTTTAAGTGGAAAGAGATATTCATGTGATGATGTGAAAGCAGCAGTGCATCAGTGGCTACATGCTAAACAAAAAATATTTTTGCTGATGGCATTGAAAGGTCAGTTTGATGCTGGAAAATTCAAAAAGGAAGGATGACTACAGAAATGTGATATCATTTTCAGAATTCTTAATAGGGACATTTTAAATACACACACATTATATATATATATAGTGTGGATCTACCAGGGTTTCAGTAATAATGAGGCTCTTCAATTGTATTGACTTCACTTTTCATTGATGATCCAGTGGTCTTCATTGGATCATTTGGGATCCTTCAACCTCTTTCCTCAGGCACAAAAGTGTTGAGCCCTTTTATGCAGTTATGGAGCTTGACTTCGCAGAAAGGAAAGTGTATATAGGTCTTTGCAGCATGCGCCAAGTTATTCATATTATTCATACTGACAAGAACACAACCATGTTTCTACACATTGGTGATATTTGGTATAATCTTGTGAGAGATTTTTTAGCTATTTTACATTTCGTATTATAGTAATGAATTCAGAATGTACACAAAGCCATTTCCTTGTTTAATGGGGCAATTTTAAAGATGGATTGTCACGGGAACTTAACGAAGTATGCTGCCTTCTACAATACCTGGAACCATTTCTCTAAATTTTCCTGTAAAGATTTTCTCAGTTTCGGTTTTTAACAAAAATGAGAATTTATTTTTTCTGGTATAACTTTGGAAGAATGTTGCTGCTGAACTGGTATTTGTATTTATCATGGAGATTTATGTGAGAGGTAAGAAGTAACTTTCTCAGCAGCTGCTTGATATTAGCCATTGGCCTAGTTTAGCCTCTCGTGATACATGTTTTATAAAATAAATGTATAGTTTGTAAAAAGTAAACTGTGGATTGGTCTTTTTGTTGGTTTATCAGTTTGGATTAAACCTTAAAGGAAATTCAACTTGAACAACTAAACAAATGACTGTTGAAACACTGAACCAATGAACTGAATCTCT
>JBBPDB010110867.1:0-20006 GCA_037974465.1 Brachypetersius altus
GAGTAATTAACAGAGTGACCAGAGTAATATATAAACAGTGTAACCAGTGACCAGAGTAATATATAAACAGTGTAAACGTGGACCCAGTCCTCTTTCAGTTATTTCTGTCCATTTTAAAGCTCCGGGGAGAAAAAATAAGAGACCACTGCAAAAAATGTCACGTTTCTCAAGATTTATCTTTTAAAGTATTGAACTGAACAGCTTTGCTTTTTTAAAGAACTGCTGATATTTTCTCCTTATTTCCAAATAAACATATTGTCCTTTTAAAGCATATTTTTAAAGGAAATGACAAAACATCAAAATAAGAGAAATGATGCCATGTTCACAGAACTTCAATAATTCAGAGAAACCCCTTGAACAAAATGGCAATAATTATCTTTGACACACTTTCCTCATTTCCCCTTTCAGGTGTTCACTAATCAGTACATCAAAAAGCAGAATGCGGTGCTTATGTAGGAATTAACAGACACTGGCATGAAATGGTTGTCGTGCTCATAGAGGTTCTGATTTAAAAATGAATTGCAGTGGTCTCTGATTTTTTCGGGGAGCTGTATAGGTAAATATATCTTACATTAGTTTTCATCTCTCCTCTTTAAAGTTTGGACCCATGACAGTAGAGCTCAAAGAAACAAAGGCAAAATCTGGTGGAGCCATGGAAGCTCAAGCCCCAAAGCACATGGATTTAAAAGATATCCTGGATGTCGACCCACTTCAGCAAGGCCAAGCCCTACTCATGGCTAACAAGAAGAGAAAGAAACAGCAAAAAAGAGCAGGTCTGTCCTTAATTATTCATCTGCAAAATTGTTTGATGTATAGAAGCATTTAAAAAATACAAAAACTTTGAATGTTAGTGTTTCACTCATAATTTCTTTCTGTTTACTTTTTCCACAGACAAACTTGCCACCAAACTTTCCGATTCCCTGACGTCAGCCATGAATTTTGCCTTTCTGGATAGCTGAAATGATAAGAAGCTCTAGGGAATAACTTTATTTTGCACACTGTGCTAATTAAGTACACTTTATGTGTGTATATTTAAATGATGTACATGGTGTTTAATAAAAACATGCTGATTCCTCTGAACGTTATTACAAATCCTTGTAAAAATAGGGAGAGGAGTTATAACCTAACTTATTTTTTTATTTGCTGATTCATTTCTAAACCATTTTTTAAATATATAATTAGCGTGCAAAATCTCTGCTTCAGGAGTTCATTTTCAAGCACAATGTTCCTGAATAATTTAGCCATAATAGTTTTGTTGCAGACAAACTGAACATATAGAACATACAGAAAAATATATGCAAAAAAAACATGCGTTTGTAAAAATACAACACTAAATATCAGCTTTAAAAAATATAAATATACTTTACCATTTTATTTTAAGCTGCTGTATATACTTAAAATGTATGTACATTGATTAAATGATCTATAGTATGTTTTGGGTGGATAAAAAGTTACGTAAGGAGGATATGGACTTATGTCATTGTTTTCGTTTAGATTAGCCTCCGCGCTTTCAGACGTCATTTCTGCCACACATGGCAGTGTGTATGCATATAGAACACGAGTTATATTTGATTTTATCTACTACCTACCCTAAATTCTGGCTACAAACAGAGTTTTGTCATCAAACCTACACCGCATGGACAAAAGTATTGGAATACACCTGTTACACCGAATTACACCGGACTATTACACCAACAGGGACTTTAATGACACGGCATTCAAATACACTAATATGGAGCTGGTTGCCCCTTTGCAGCTAAAACAGCTTCAAGAGGAAAATGAAACTGTTCCTCCAGGACTATGGTGCAACGAAAGAACAGGAACAGAACACCACAAGAATGCAAAAGTGCTGACAGGACAAAATGCAAAAAAGTGCAAAAAACCATAAGAGGAACAATACAGGACAAGACAACATTTGGTTCAGTCGACAGCTACAGTACTAATTTTAATGAATACATCATAATTGCAGTGTTTTCTAGCAGTGCATTTGTTCAGTGTGCAAATATGCAAAACAGGTAGACTGCAATAAATAGTAATTGTGCAAATATAGCAGCAGCTGTACATAGAATTTACAGTATATAATAGAACGGTTAAAATACGTTTTTCCAGGCAGATCGATGCTTTGTGTTAGGAGAAGGGAAAAGTTGAGATGGCGATATTCTTTATTTTGCCATTCAGACAGCAAAACAGTGAACCACCGCTGCCTGGGGTCGCAACTTCATACACCTGTTTTCAAGTTGACACCCATTTTTACTTTATCACACCTGGCTCCATGCCACTATTGTTTTAAGACGAAGCTTCCAACATCTTCCAACCCGCAACTGAGGCTACATTTGCATTCTTGTACCACCAATATCTGTTAACCAACTGTAGTGGAAAAATATGTTAATTACAGCATCAGTTAGAGTAGAAATACAGGACTGTTGGCCTCTGTTCTCATGATAGAAGAAATTGCTGTGGTTAAAAGGTTAAAATGAGAGGGTTGAGCAAAGAATGAATGAAACTGATTTAAAAAAAAAATGTTTATCATGTCAAACACAATGTGTTAGTGTGATAAAGTAAAATCTATGTATACATATAACACGGGTTATATTTAACTGCTGCTACACTGCTGAGTTTTGTCACTAAACCTACACTAAATGGAACAAAACTATTCTGGGACAGCCGACCATTACACCAACAATTACTTAAATGACACTGCATTCAAATACATAGACTTTAATATGAAGTTGGTCCCAACTTTGCAGCTATAACAGCTTCCACTCTTCTTTGAAGGCTTTCCGCAAGACTTTGGAGTTTCTGTGAGAATTTGTGCACATTCATCCTGTAGAGCATTTATGAGGTTAAGCACTGATGTTGGACGAAAATGTCTGGTTTAGTCTCCGTACCAGTTCATTCCAAAGGTGTTGAATGGGAAACAGGTCAAGGCTCTGTGCGGAACAATCACGTTCGTCCACTGAACACATCCAACCATGTCTTTGCTTGCTTTAGAAGCATGCTGGAATAGAAAACGGCCTTCTACCAACGTTGTCCACTAACTTAACTTGGAACCATGGTGTTCTCCAGAATGTATTGGCTATCGTAATGCTTCAGTATATCCTTCACTGGAAGTGAGGGGCGTAGCCCAGACCCTGAAAAACAGGTATGTCCCAATACTTTTGTCCAGATTATGTATTCTGCTTCCTCTTGTTCGAACAAGGAAACCAATGGCAAGGACGGGGGCTATGCTAACGCTAAGGCTAACGATACGGCGACTGCCTGTGGTCCGACTGTAACTTCTGCAAAATAGGTAGGCAGCTGACAGACAAGAACCCACCATTCTCAGGGGTCTCCTCATAAATCATTAATATTAAATAACGAGTAATTACAGGCTGTCTATAAGCTATGTGTGATGTTTACTGCGATGGTACAAGTTTAGCTTGCTATGTGTGTTAGCCTGTGTTAGATAGATTATAGAGTTAACTCTAATCACGTGAGTTATTACTAACGTTAAAATGACACAGAAGTTACAAAATATGTTGACGGTAGCACAAATATCTTCTGTTAACTTTAATAATATCTACTGTAATTTCAGAAGGCCAGCTATAGTTTGATTAGCATATTGGACACATCTCACTGCCTGTAATTTGTCCTGTATTTGGTTTAAATTTGTCAGTCCTACACGGGTGAGAAAATAGCAGTAAAAGTAGCTGTATTTTGAATATGTTAAAACCAGAATTGGGCCTGTCAACCAGATTATCACCACAGAGACCCAGTCTGATTTTGACAAACACTATGTGGTCAAAAGTTTTGGGACACACCTGTTATCCAGGCTTTGAGCTAGGCCGCTGACTTTAGCGAACGGTCCAAGATTGTCAAGACATTTTGGACAACGCCATGCTTCTATTTTTGTGGACACAGTTTGGGGAAGAACCATTTCAATTCCAGCATGACTGTGCCCCAATGCACTAAGCAAGCTCCTTAAAGACATGATTGGATGAGTCTGGTGTGGAAGAACTTGACTGGCCCGCACAGAACCCTGTCCTCAACCCCATCCAACACCTTTGGGATGAACAGGAATGGAGATTGCAAGCCATACCTTTTCGTCCAACATTAGTGCCTGACCTCATAAATGCTTTACAGGAAGAATAGGCACAAAGTCCCACAGAAACACTCCAAAATCTAGAAACTGTTAAAGCTGCAAAAGGGTTACCAACTCTATGTATTTGAGTACAATGTCATTAAAGTGTCTGTTAGTGTAATGGTCAGGTGTCCCAATACTTTTTTCTTCATATAGTGTATCAGATCACACAGGGGTCAATGTTTTCAGGAAATCTAATTGATAAGAGGTATTAGTTGCCTCAAAGTTTCACATAGTGACTACAGACTTTAGTGCTGGCACTCAACTCATAGCCTAGTGTGTGTATAATGCAAGTGTGGTGGTTTAAATCTAATTTATCAATTAGATTTTAAATTATATATAACAATTTAACTTTTGTTGCTAATTAGACAAGTGTTTAATTTTTGAATTAATGGCATATGATTCCAAGTCAGTCTGAATAATAGTGTTACTACACTTATTTAACATCCGTTCAGGTTTGTTTTTCTACTGTAGTCTATATTGCCTGTTATAAATAGAATTGTAAGGCACAGGTTTACACTTCACATAATGCAGACAGGCAGGGTATTAGATTTCATTGAGCATTACTCAGCTGTTTTACCACAATGAAGATGACATATTTTCTTCTCCTTCCTCTTGTGTTTCCAGCAAATTTTTGCAGATTTTGTTGCTGAGTGTACAGACGTGTGGAACAATGTCGTCACGTGTGTTGCTGCGCCAGCAGCTGATGCGGGAGCAGGCTCAGGAGCAGGAGCGACGTGAGGCGCAGCAGCAGGCAGCCCAGCTGCGCCCCACTGATTCCACCCCTGCCATCTCTGTCAGTATGCCTCCAACAGCTGCCCGACCACCGCCTGCACAGGTTCCCGTGGAGGTGCTGAAGGTCAGTTCATGTCTAGACAGAAAATTAAAACTTGAACCAGGTGTTTATCGCACTTTTCCTCTTAACCAGATGAATCATTGAATTTATCTGGTAAACCCCATAAAGTTCTTAATCGCTGGCCAAAGCTACTCATTTATGACTAAATACATTACATAGTAGTTACTGAAGTATTTACACCGATCAGCTGCAGCATTAACGCCAGGAGAAGTGAATATTGATTATCTCTTGAGTTGTGCACCTGGGGAATACTTTGTATCAGGAAACACTATAGAAAGGTGCCGAAGTGGCAGAGACAGCATGATGCTCCAGGCAGTGTTGGATCTTCATAATCATGCGTATGTTACTTTGACATGTACTACCCACCTAAAGATTGTTGCAGACCAAATACACTCTTCAGGGTAATGATATTCCGTCAGGGCAATGCTGCCACACTAAAAAAATGATTCAAGAATGGTTTCAGGAACATGACTTCAAGGTGTTGAAGGTGATGTCTTGAACAAACTAGCCCACACCTTGCAACTCACATGACTTAAAGGATCTGTTGCAGTGTTTTAGTGAACCTAAATACTATTATAGCAAATAAATATGAAGATTGCAGTTCGTTGTCATTGATTTTGGAATGTTGAAATATTATATAAATTATTGTCACATGGGTAGTGAGGTGTAGAGAAGACACTTACAGGTTTATTGGGGACAACAAGAAAAATAGACAGCAGAGAATATATGGAGCACTGCCCCATGCAAAGGGACAACAGGGACAACAGTTTTTTACAGACACATAGACAAGATTCAATTATGGATTGGCATCAAACAGGCTAGAGGAGAGCCCTTACAGAAAACACAGACAAAAAAGTAACATGGATACATACTGTGGCCTTGCTGGTGAGGCAACCACATGTGGCACCAAGCAAGGCTCCATCAGAGAACTTGCTTGAGGGGACAGCCAAGTACATCTGATAAGGCTCATAGCCCACCTCTGAGGTACCCTTGAGCATGGTACCGTCTCCACACACTGCTTCCGGGTGCTGTGTTCCTGGATGCCCGCTGTTTCACTTGGGTGAATGGTTTAAATGCAGAGGAACCATTACTTTACTTTACTTTAGCCACCCCATCACACAAAGGCACCCGAGGAGCCCCTGCAGTCACACTAAGTGCCCCTTAAAACTTTTAACCGGGACTCATTCTAAATACAGGCCTTGTGCCTGTCCGAGCCTGCCGACAAGGAGGCCCCCCAGAAGCAGTAATGGGTCCTGAGCAGTGAGGCCATTATGTACCAGGGACACTAGATCCAGGGAGGAGCAGACATCTGGGACACACACAGGGCCACGAGCTAGGTGTGACTGAAATCAAGAACACACAAGGAGACATAAACAGTCAAACTTGATGCAAGAGGGGAAGGAATGAAAGGATGTGAGAAAGGAAAATCTGGGAAGTGGAGAGGATGTTGTGAGGGTGGACAGAGACCAACTGCTTGGTAGAAGTGTTTTTAAAAAAAAAGAGGGAACAAACAAGGGTGCTGTGAATCTAATGAGAGTCATAGGATAGGCCGAAGGGGGGATTGAGGAAGTCCCATGAAACCAGGGCAAAACTGGGCAGGATGTTACATGTAATAAGATTATCTTCTAATGCAAAAATAAAAAAAGACGTTAATTGTTTTCGTTTTCTTTTTTCTACTACAGAAAAATTGCTCACACTTCTGTTTTCAGTATGTTTTAAAAAACATGATTTTTGATGCCACGTGAACCGTGAATTGTCTCTTAAATGATCTTAATTGAACAAAATCTTTGTGCAGTTTAAGTAATCAGGAGGAAGGATGTTTGTCATTAAAGGTCTATTACACTTGATATCTTTGTCTTGTGTGCCAGAAGGTTGCTTTAATGTGCATGTTTGCATTGTCTTCTAGGTTCAGACTCATTTGGAAAACCCCACTAAGTACCATATTCAGCAGGCTCAGCGGCAGCAGGTGAAGCAGTACCTGTCAACAACACTGGGAAATAAAGTAGCCACTCAGACACTGTCCCTGCTCCCCCAGTCCAGTTCCGCGCCTGAGGCGGTATCATCTATCAGCAGTGCCCCTAACAGTCCCATGGCTCTACTCAACCTTGGCTCCAACAAAGAGGAGGTAATAGTGTGCAGGGTGTGCAGTATGATTATATCTCATTACTGTGATTAATTATATTACTAAATGCTTTTCTGACTGTTGTTAGTAAGTCAAAAAATGATACACTGACAAGCCACTTTTTTTAGGTAGAGCTGGCTTGTATCTACACTCATTGTACATTTTGTCAGGCTTTTTTACCATATAGCTGAAGTTATAGTGTTCAGTGAGTCCCCACAGAACTGTGGATGCTGTGAATCATTTTCAGCAGTACAATGTCACTGGCATGGCAGTGGCCTGATGTTATGTTTTAAGTTTTTCAATGCCATTCCTGCGGATCGTCAGGTTAATCCCATGTCCTTCGATGGTTGAACCAGCTGTGTTAGTAAGGAAAAGATGAACTTACCTGCAAGGGACTGGCACTAAGATCCATTGCTGTAGAACACCTTTAGGGGAGCTGTCTGAAAATTGGCCTTACTTTTTAAATCAGCATGATAGTGATGATCACTCTTAGGTGCAGGTCCTAAAATAGTACATAAAAAGTGTCTTAAATGCAAAGATTATTTTCCCTAATTAGTTTATTTTTTTTAATCTCAGTAAAGCTGGGCATATACTGTATGATTGTTGGTCCATTTTGAGATGATTTTTCTCTCTGCGACCATTTTGGGGATTGGCCCGAGTTGCGCCTTAATCGTGTGTTGTGCATCGTGTAGTATACCTGGGGTAACAAAAAGCACCTCACGACCAGCTACAGCTCAACAATCGTATGGTTTGAAACCTGTTTGAAATCCTGGTCACACAAAAATGGAAGTGAAAAAGACAGAGCAGCTTGGCAGCACAGCGTGTGATCTGGGTATATTTACACAGAACACACCAATAATACGGCAACATTGTAGATGTTGGATGTTATTGGTAATTTAAGAGTCTGACTGATATTTAACCAATGTTGTATAAAGCAAAAAGAAACCCCAAAAAATCATTTCAAGTCATGCTCATGCTAAGTGTAAAATTAACTTGGCTAGTAAATACTGTAGTCAATGGCCAGTAATCCAATCCAATTCAATAAAACACTAATAGGCTACAATTAAATGTTGCCTAATGAAAGCAGAAGTGTTCGATGTCTTCAAAAGTTTACCCATCATTACATAAAGCCTACATCAACATGGGTAAGGTACGTGCGGAGACAAGGGCCCCACGTGTCTTGTTTGGACGCACAGTGTGAGCAGTCTGGTCTCATCAGAGCATCGGGCCGTATAGTGTGAGAACATGAATCGTGAGCTACGAACTTCTAACCCCTGCGAATCAGTCTTACAGTTTGAGCAGGAGCTGACTGGAAAAATCTTTATGTCATACGGCAGGGTTTAATGCCTTCTCCCTTTTAAATAAATTACACTGTCACCTCCAGAAGTTCATTTCCTCCCGTTCTGTTATGTGAATTATATCTTATTTTTCTTGTGTCCTTTTCCCTTAGATGGACGATGTAATCGATGACATCATTAGCCTTGAATCCAGCTTTAATGACGATATTTTGTCATTCATAGACTCTGGCTTACAGCTTCCAAACACAGTAAGTTATTTAGAGGTTAGATGTGAGAACTTTACCCATAATTATTCTTATTCTTTTGACTTTTGGTTGCAAACCAATTTATTTTCCATGCAGGTATACTGTATATGTTCCAAAACATTTATATGTTGTTTGAATGCATGCTGAAATTTGTCCTCTCTTGTGTTCTAAGCAACCTTTTCTGATTTTCCAATGTGTTGTTTTAGGTACCAGGCAACCTGCTGGATCTCTACACCAGTCCCGGTATGGCAGCGCCCACCATCACTGTCAGTAACTCATGTCCTGCAGATCTGCCAAAAATCAAAGAAGAAATAACTGGTACTTTTTTTTTTTAATGAAATGTGTCATGTTAAAGGCACAAGGATCCATGACCCAATCAGCTGTTTCTGTGAAATTGATGCACTGTTGACAGACATGTTGATTAATTTTTTACTGCAGTAGTTCAGTGTACCAATGAAACCCTTGTTGTACCCAGAAAGCACATTTTTTAACACACAGTTACACCATTCATGCACAAAAGCAGTCCATGCAAAATTGAATATTAATTTATGTTCTTTAATTATCCAACCTGACAGTTGTTTTCTTCCCCATAGATACAGAGTCGAAGGCCCTAATGAAGGAGAGACAGAAGAAAGACAGCCATAATCTTAGTGAGTTCATTTCTCCTAGAGGGCTGCAGGACACCTAGAAGGCTTGTTAACATTGCAGTCTTCAAAAACTAGTACCTTCATAGGAATCAAAGGAATTACAGATTCATATACTCTTTATTTTTAAACATTTTATGCCTTTATGTTTTGTGCAGTTGAAAGGCGCAGAAGATTTAATATAAATGACAGAATAAAAGAGCTGGGAGCACTCATACCCAAATCGAATGACCCGTGAGTTTGAATCTTCCTAACACATCCCTTCACATACGTTACTTTTGGATGAGTTCACTCTGTTTGTGTTTGTGTTTGCAGGGAGATGCGCTGGAATAAGGGAACCATTCTGAAGGCATCTGTGGACTACATAAGGAAACTTCAGAAAGAGCAGCAGAGAGCTAAAGAGGTAGAGATGAAGCAGAAGAAACTAGAGCATTCAAACCGATCTCTGCTGCTGCGCATTCAGGTATTGAATTAACCACTATATGAATGCGACTTTTTTTTTCCTCCCCTACCCTGAGAAAATGACATCTCCAAACCGAACTCAGTAGTGACTTTACTCTGTTGTGTTAGAGCAGAATAGCACTAATATAGGGACCTGTAGAAGCTGGTTTATGAACCTGTGCTCTGTGCTACTGCGTAAAAAACAGAAGTCTCTACTAACTGTGAAATGACAGGCCAGTATTTATTTAGAAAGAAATAGCCGATTTGAGAAACCATTAATGCATCATTGTCCCTCCTTTTGAAAAGCAAAGTTGGGCTTTATGAAAATAATGAAGGGCTAATGTTGTTCAAATATAGAAACCAGCCAGTAAAACAGAATGAAATATTCATTATACATATCAATAATATTAATATATTAAAATATTACAGCAATTTCTGAATGAGGATGGGCCTGTCTTCTTCAGTATAGAGGTCTTTATCCATCAGTTTTAAAATTAGCAGGACTGGAAACTATGACAGAAAGCTGACTCTGACTTTGTCTCTGTCGCGGTTTTTATGCTCTTACAATAACTTGTATTTAAAAGAATGAGGGAACTGTTGTTAATAATAATATGTGTATGTATTATGTAAAATTATGTAATCAACTTAATGACGTGTTGAGGCTAAACAGAAAATTTGAGAATACGGCCCAAGAATACTCCTCAAATAATAGCAGGAGTGGGGACTACAGATCTTATTTGCCCTCACAAGGCTCAGGGTTCCTTCGCCATTTATATTAATCAGTCTGTTACTGTTTAAACCCAAGAGCTTGCTTATTCTGACCAATCAAATGTTTGTCTCAGCCTGCAATACTGTCACCGGATGTGAATGCTAATAAGAACTGTCCATTTGGGCAAGGCATAGCTGAAACCGTACAGAGCCACAATTCATACCTTTTTTTGGGACAGCACTTACAAAATCTGTGTCTGTGTGTTAACAGGAGTTGGAGATGCAGGCTCGTCTGCATGGCTTGTCCTCCTCATCTGGCCTTAATGTGGACTCTCCGCTCCTTCAGCAGCAGCCACAGACGAGTGCAGGGGAGCCTCTCGCACACTCACAGCCAGAGCTGGGTGGAGCCATGGCCCAGACCTCCTCCTTTCTCTCCATGCCTCCATCTGAGTCTCCCGGACTGGCCCTGGCCACTCAGCTGGATCTCGGAACCCTTAGTTTCTCAGACTTCAGCGAGCCTGCAGATTTGAACCTGTACCCTGATGTGAGTCTGCGGGACATGCTAATGGAAGAGTGCAATCTTTCCCCTGGAGCAGCCCTCGACTCCCCAGGAGCATCAAAATCTAGCAGCCGCCGCAGCAGCCTCAACATGGAGGAGGACTTGTGACAGGACTTTCTAAATCAAAGAGTGTTCCACTCAGGTCCTAGAATGTCACAGTGTTTTTCCTCTTCTAGCATGTCGCTTTCAAATCATGAAGGCCTTTAAAGTCACTGAGCAGCGAGTAACATTCTCAGAAAAAAAGCTGTGGGTCTAAGCCATCTGTTTCTAGGAAAAGTATGAATGCTGTTTTCACACTTTTATTTCACCCTGTTGCAAACAAAAATGTTCCAGAAACAATGTGCTTTTCCTTCCAAATTTACTGGGTCTCCTAATATGTGGGAGGTATATCCAGATAAATACTGCTACGAATGTCCTAAAAAAAAAAAAAACTCCTTCATTTGCAAGTAATGTTATATAAAAGTAAGGCCGCTGCTCTAGTTGTTGGAACAAAACCTCATATAAACAAAAAACTAACTTCCCAGGTTAAAGGAAAATCTTCCTTTACTGATACTGAACATTATTGACTTGCAGTGTAAATCTGACATTGGACATTGAAATTGACATTGGAGAAAAACAATTTGGCCGTAACAGGGATGATATCGACATTATTAAATAATATTTATTAATAACATTTATTAATAACATTAAATAATACTCAAATTGCAGCCTACTCCTGCCAAAGACAGCTGTCACACTCCAAAGAGCTAGCTGGTTTGCATGGGCCATTTTGGTGAGGTTTCCAGTGTTAATGCAAAGCACTGTTAGCTGAAATGGAGCAAGAACCTTGTTTGTAACAAATAACAAATAATGCTAATAACGAAGCTCTTTTTACCAAAACTACATATTTTATTATGTTAATAATATAATTTTTTGCCAGTGTTCTGCGCTGTTTGTCCGGTGAGGCAAAAAACGGATGCATGTGTAGTTGGCACTTATACAGGTCACAGTGAATAAGTTGAATATGGTGTGTTAAATGAGGTAGAGCCCCAATCTGTGTAGTACTGTTGCCCTCCAGGAGCCAGTTGCACCAAAACCATAAGTTCAAACGTAGACTAGTTAATTAGATATTTATTGGATATTTACTATGTATCATAATCAGCTTTGATTTAATAATGGACAGAGCAAAAAAAGTGAAATTATTTCAGGCATAGTTAGACATAACTAGTGCTAGAGTCTTGATAGCTTTGGGACTGCTTTGGACACTGCTTTCGTTGATTGGTTGTTTAGCAGAAAGTGCAGTTTTATTCTCTCCTCGCACTTATGACATGTTTTATCTGAGCTTCCTGTTTCCTCGTGTGGTTTCTCACAGAATAACCTTTTATAATATTTTCCGTAGCAATAATGGTTTCCTTAGCAATTATCTTTGTAAGAGGATAATCTCAAACAAGTGACTGTTATATGAGATGATCATCTGACAAAGATAACATGTAACAGCTAAAATTAACACATGAATTCACTTTTATATAACTTGTTTATAGACAACACAGTGAGAAATAGAATGGTGTAAATATTGACATGCCTCTATATTGCGAATATGTGTTATATAATTTTTTTTTGTCTTTGTATTTATTTTATTGTTTTTGTTTTTACATTTTCTATCTGTAGGGAGATGGCCAGGGAAAAGAGGGAAGAGTGGACACCACTCCTTTTTTTTTTTAGCTAAATAGTTTACCATTAATTATCTTAAAAGTTACTGGTAACTTTGATGGAAAGAGATAGAATGCAAAACCAACAAAGCTATAGTTTTTAAGGCAGAAATGTAAAAAAATATGAGTTATTATTATATATTTTTAACCAGGGGGTTGTATAGAAATATTTTGTTTACACATTGCTAAAAATAAATTCTCTGTAATTTAACAACAGTTTTTATATTTAAAAACCTGATATTTCATACGATGACTTTGTAATAGTAACTACTATACAGCTACCTCCACCTAGACTGTTTGTATCAGTAGATATCACTGTCAACTTGTACCAAGACAGTTAGAAATTTCTTAAATTTTACAGCCAAGCTCCCGTTCTCTGAATAAGCAGCAATAATTAAGTCAAATGTGTCAGGAATGTTCTATATTTAGAAGGAGAAAAGGCCCATAGAAATGTACAAATGTGTGCAAAAAGATTTTAGTATTCCTTTGACTCGTGCCCCTTATTCTGCAAACAAATATAAATAATTTATTACCAGAATGTTTAAAGGCTCTATGTCCTGGTCTGCATTTAACTGAATCCTGTGAATAGATTTTTCATTATGAAGGACTAAGACACTGCAGTAATGTCATTTTATCTACATTGGTAGTTTACCAGTAGCAGGCACTAATGTTTGTATCTCACTCTGGTTTTTCGTGGTTAAATGATTACTTTAGACATTTGTTTTGATGTAATTTGTACAATCTTCATGTTAATAACAGACCAATGTATGATAAAATGATAAAACTGTGGACAAACATGGAATATGTTCCTGTAAATACCTTTCAAAAGGGATTTTTATATATTCTTCAGTTCTTAAAAAGTACTTCACCTTTTAATTTATGACAAGAAATGTTTTATAATCACATTTTTGGGGTGTTTTGGTGCTTACTCCAATAAACTGGATAATATGCAATAAATATATTTTCACCTTTTAGTCACTTATGACACATTCTTTTTTACCACTCCTTTGAATATTTTGTTATGATGAACTAACTTGCAAATTATCTTTGACCTGTATTGCTTTAAAAATAATATAACGGTGTTATAATTTCATTTTTGCAAGTTTAGCAAGTTTCGAAGTGGGTTTGCGGGGTTACTATGGTAACTGGTTGTGTGTGTGCGCGTGTGCGCAAAGAAACAGATCAAGATAATTTGAGAAATAATCACAGACTCGGACTCGGGGCGCCAAATTCAGCAACAAAAAAATAAATTAAACAGGAAATACAACTCCGGAAAGTAAAATCTGAGACCACTGCAAAAAATTTCAGTTTCTCAGGTTTTATCTCTTAGAGTTGAGAGTATTTATCTTAGTCTTTAAGAACTGCTGACAAATTTCTCTTGATTTCCAAATAAATATATTGTTCTTTAAGGCATAAGCACATGAGCCCCTGTGTTTATATCACCTATAGATTAATGATGGTTCTTAATGCAATGCTGTCTAATGGGTCAGAGAGCACGATTATTCAGCTGAGGCTTGCACCCTTGCAATGGTAAGTGTGTGCAGCAGGGCTGATGGGCTACAGCACTTAACAGGCAGCGAGGATGTGCATGAAATCTGCAGGAATGCAGCTGAAAATCTTAACATTCCCTGGTAAAAACCTGTCCCAGAGGGTCAGTACTTCACAGGGCATCCCCAGATGGTTTCCCATAAGTCCACCATGGCAGGCCTCACCCTTCAAAGCTGGTTAAATTCAGAATAAAGCCACATAGTGTTCTGGATGCCTCACAGCTGATGTAACCAAGCAGAGCCAGAGGATGAACTGACAGCTTGACTGAGCTCAGCATTGTGGAATGAAGTCTCTGAGACAGTCCCCAGGATGTTGTCTTTTTTTTTTCTCCTGTTTCTCCTGACTGCTTCACAGAACACTGGGGCACTGTATCATCCCAGCCAACAGGAAACTTATCTGGATTGCATAACAAGCATTGCTGTACAGTAGGGTCCAATCAAAATAAACTTGGGCTACTAAGCATCTCGTGGCTAAATGGAAGCGTTTGTTCAGTTTGACTGAATCAAATCTATGGGGACAATATCCAGTGTGTAAAGTGTGTAGATGTGCCATAAAGATTTCATTGTTATACTTAAAAGCTAGAAGCAGACTCCATACTCCATACTCCATACAGCACACACACACACACACACACACACACACACACACACACACACATACACACACAATCAAAGATTGCTAATCATTTGAGATTATTGGGATTATTGTTTGACATCAGTGCACATCAGTTCATCAAAAAAGCTCTGTTTTCTGGAGATACATATAAAAATGCAAAAATCCATTTTCTGATGTCAACAAGTTTTATTCTAGTCTTGACATCTCAAAATGTGCTGACATTGGAGTCATTCTTATGTTCCCAAGCGCAATTTATTTGCTCTTTCTAATTTTGGAAGCAACTCTATATTCTTCTAACACCCTTAATTAAAATTTAAAGGGAAATTACAGTGTGTCAAACCCTCAACAGCTCTTAATCGAGAAAAGTCAAATCTACAATATATGCGTTTTGTTCAGGCTTCTTTCTAATAGATTATAAAAACACACTCTTGGTGCACATTTCAGTGAGAGGGAGAATAGGCTTGGAATTTTATGATAACTTACATTTACATTTTGATAGCACAGTATTAACATTGCAAAAATGTTGTTTGTTCGATGCTAATTAAGACTGTTTTGAGTTCTTTGGTGACTCCTTGTTTCTAACCATGACTTTAGGAAAGGTGTAATATCACTGTAGCACTGAAGTATGATATATAAACTGTGGAGGCAATAAAAGGTTTTGGGAACACAGAACCCAGGGAACATTAGTAGGCTCCCATCACATCACATCTAAATCAAAGAAAAAAGAATTAGAAAATACAATGTATGAGGGGGAAATAAAACCTGTAAATCCAGCTTATTTGAACTTTATACTGTGAGAAGCTAAAGTCTGATTTAGATTTTATTTCATTTAATGTAGACAAAAACACATGCTGAACGAAAATTTGTCTTTTGTTGACTTTTGTAAGTCTCATTTTGACTATGAACAGAAGACAGGGGCAAACTCGTATTATGAATTCGGCTGCTCCCTCCTTTTTTCTGATTGGCTAATACGCTACCGCCGCTGCGCAATAATTGGCTAGTAGTCCCCCTCCTAAACAGTCTACCCATAGGAAGAGCAGCTGGGTGGAGAATAACAATCCGACGTTGGTAGAAGCTAATCATTACGATATATTAAATATTGTAATTATTTCTGAATTTGTAGGCTTACAGTAAGTTTATATATACTTAAAAAAGTTTATAGACACAGCCTATTAACGGTATTTCGTTCGAATGGAGAAAACGTCTTAATTCAGGCTAAAAACAAAGTTAGCATCCGGCAAGCTAGCGTTAGCAGTGATGGTAAGTTTGCTAGCCGGTCTCTTCACATTACACATAACAGATATATTCTACAAAATAAATATTAATAATGAGCGGTACCATTTTAAATAATAACTCTCTGTTGGTAGTGTTTTGCTTAGCAGTTTGCTTTTCATTGCTTCTGTTTTCAAGGTTGTCTACGTAGCTAGGCTAATTGGCTAACAGACCTCAGTCAATCCTGACAGACCTAGTTTTTATTTCTTATAGTGCAGTTCTTATGTAGTTAAACCTAAAAATAGACTTATTGGTTAAAAGGCTGGTAAGCATAGTCTGGGCTAAACTAATTCGTATTGAGCCGGTGATTGTAAATAATTGCTAGTAATGAAACAGTGTATTTCACTGGATATTAGCTTGTTAAATGACGTTGTTTTCGTCTTTTTTAACCTGTCTTTTCATTTTACATTTTAAAGGAGAGTGAGATGTCTGATGTGGATCAGACTCCAGCTGTGGAGAACAGCAGCATGGAGGAGGAGAATGCCCCCCTGTACTGTATATGTCGAAAACCAGACATCAACTGTTTCATGATGTAAGATCACTGAAATGTATAATGTGGATTCCTTTTACAGCTGTATTTGCAGTAGTTTTCAATTTCCTTGTGATTGCTAGTTTAAATATCTGTTTTCTTGTTTATGCAGTGGCTGTGACAGCTGTAATGAGTGGTTTCATGGTCACTGTATAAATGTGACTGAAAAGATGGCCAAAGCTATTAGGGAGTGGTACTGCCAACGATGCCAAGGTGAGCTAACTTGTTTTTATTTTTCTAAACTATTCACATTGCTAATTTACCTGGTGTGGACTGTAGTGAGCTGCCACCATGGCTTTACAAGCTGAAATTATGTTTTTGTGCCATTCAGACATGGATCCGTCTCTTGAGATTAAATATCGGTCCAAAAAGAATCGAGAAAAGGAGACTGAAACAGAGAGATCTGAAAAACGGTCCAGTACTCCAGACTACAAACTTGATAAGCGCCGAGGGTCTAAAGTGAGTTTCCACAGGATTAACTTAAAAAGTTTTTAAAAGGCGTGTTACCTGACTATATTAAAATTGGGAATTAGTGGACTTTCAAATAGTAACATTTAAATTTGGTGTATTTTTTTTGGCTTATCATATTTTTTCCACTGTGTGCCTCCTTTGCATGATTTTATTATGAAAAAATCTTAAAGGTTTTATGTTTTGATTGATATGTGTAATTTTCTGTTTACATGCGTCATGCGCTGTGTACGGAAGAGCAGAAAAGCAAGGGAAAAAGTAAAAAAAATTCTCAATTTGTAATAACTCTGCTAAAGATATTTTACTTATAGTACAAATTTAAATATGAGGTACTATTTAGAAAATGTAAGTGTGGGAGATGATGTCTTGCTAAGTTGTAGTCAGCTGAGCTTAGAAAGTGTCATAAAAATGTTTTCAACGTGCATAGCAAAATGAAAGCTTTTATTTAAGGTCCATTAAATCAGTTTTAAATTTCATATTTTTGCAGTATTTTGCAATACGTTCCGTACTGATAGACAGCCATGAATTATACTCCAATATCCATATCCATGATTATTTATGTGATTGACCTAAGAAAATGTTTTATATTAACGTTGTGTGTGTGTGTGTGTGTGTGTGTGTGTGTGTTTGTCAGGTGAAGCGGTCTGCGCGCATGTGTGGTGAATGTGAGCCCTGCAGGCGCACTGAGGACTGTGCTCAATGTGACTTCTGCAAAGACATGAAAAAATTCGGGGGCCCAAACAAAATCCGGCAGAAATGTAGGCTGAGACAGTGTGTAGTCCGCGCACGGGTAATTTCCACAGTTCACATCAGCATTTACTCCATGCAGCAGTTAAGAGAGGAAATACAGAGAAAAATCCAAGAGCATATAGAGCCACTTGACTACAGGAACATCCATAATAAAATATGAATACAAATTTTGTTAATATCAAACACGTTGGACTAAAGTCAACAGTAGACATGTAGAAATGGTATAGCATCGGCTGAAAAGACCTACAGTGGTGCTTGAAATCTCTTTAGAGTAATCTGTATTTCTATAAATGAATATGAACTACATCAGATTTATCTTTTAGAGTCCTAGAAGTAAATACAGCGATCCACATTAAACAAAAGAGACAAAAATACTGTATTATACTTGCTGGGTTTCCTTACATGAAAAGTCTAGAATTTCAAATTCTGAAATTCTTCACAAACTGTCAAGCACTTATCTATTTGACAGTGCTATAGTACAGTGTGTGTAGTTCTGTCAAATCAAAAGTCTTTAATAAAGTTGTTTTATTTTGAATGTTGTCTCTGTAGAAAATGCTGCGTGTTCGTGATGAGGAGTTTTCCCTACGTGAGAGAAGGGAGAATATAATGCATAGAGATAGACGATACTCAGACGATTTTGATGAGAATGAGATGGAACTGTACCAGCAATACAAGGAGCAAAACATGGTAAAAACTGTTCCTTAGTGCTAAGATCCAAGCTTTTAGCTCAGTGCAGTGACATTACAATTTTACATTTTATATGAATGGGCTGGAAAATATGATTTGGCCTGTTATTGGAAACTAGAAACATTGTAGTAACAAGTAACAAATAGTGTATAGAATCATTAACTTCCTGATCTTTTCTTAAATAGTTCATTTTTGCAATCTCTTAATTTACAAAAATTCTGTGTACTCATAGCCTCTTAAAATGTATTTTCTGCTCTCTTCTCTGTGGTTGAGTTTTTTTTTTTTTTTTTTTTTTTTGTTTAGCCATGGGACAGCGAGGATGAGGATGGGCCTATTTACAGCCCTGTCCCACGCAAAAAAGCAATAAAAGTTAAACACGTTAAGCGACGAGAGAAGAAATTTGACAAAAAGGTACGAAGACTAAACATTGACTGTGACATATTTGCATGGATTATATATATTAATCTGTTAAAGTACATTTATAATCAAGGTGCTCCGTGGAATGATGTTTAAAATCATGCACAGAAAATGAATATCCATTGCAGTCTTAAAATAATGATTGTGATTCAATGCAATAGTCAAATTCTAGCTGAGAATGCACTACTGATGGGTATTGGTTGATTTTCCTTACTCCATTGCTCCCATGTCTTGCCCTTGTAGAAGGATTCCCGGCGGCATAAGCAGAAACAGAAACACAAAGACCGGATGCGACACAGCGACAGACTTGGTGGACGCCATGGTGCAGATTTACGGCAGTGCTTGGGGCCAAACTGCATTGAGACGGCACGCTCAAACTCCAAATACTGCTCTGAGGACTGTGGCATGAAGCTAGCGGCCAAGTAGGTTCACCACACTGTTTAACACTTTATGTTCAGCTGTGATGTGTGTCGTAAAGTGATAGTTTGACATTTTTGGCTCTAACATACATGATACCACTTTTTAGCATTAGGTTGTATAGATAAGAGTATGTCATACATTGTCGCTATATAAGAAATTCCGTCTGAGATTATGTGACCATACAGTTGAGTAAAGTGTCTTTAGTTACGGGGTGAAATTGTGGAAGTGGGATTTTTGGCTAAACGATAATTTTCTATGCTAGATTTGTACCATTATGTGTGGCCTAGGTCTTAACATTTACAAATTCCATATCCCAAATAAAATAAGTCTTATTATATGCCTGTTTGTATGAGCAGCCGGATCTACGAGATTCTGCCGCAGCGAATCCAGCAGTGGCAGCAGAGTCCATGTGTGGCGGAGGAGCAAGGCAGGAAGCAGCTGGAACGAATTCGGCGAGAGCAGCAGGCAGCGCGGATGCGTCTCGCCGAGATGGAGCGGCGCTTCCATGAGCTGGAAGGGATTATTGCCAAGGCCAAGCAGCAGGTTGTGCAACAGGACGAGGAGGTGAGGGAGCAGGAATTTCTACACACACACACACACACACACATATACATATATA
>JBBPDB010110883.1:0-20002 GCA_037974465.1 Brachypetersius altus
TTTCGTGCTGTTCACACTGTGTGCAGTGGTGTGTTCACGTATGACCGAATGATCACTTTCACTTTCACTTTCACCTGTTTAATAAAGAGTAGAATATAAAGAATGAAAAGTGTAGAATTTAAGTGCAGTTTTTCTGTTCTATTAAGGGCTGTTTTTTCCTCTCTGTGTCAGTGGTCCCGAGCAGGCTGAGTATCTGCTGCCCCTGGTGGCTGGAGTGTGTAATAACCGAGATAATCTGGACCCTCAGTGGAGCCGGAATTCCAGCCGCAGTGACTGGGTTCTGCTAAGCTCCGTCAACAAAATTTCCGTCATCAGAGAGAGGGACACACAGACGGCCTGGACTCTCAACTCCTCCGTCCTGCACAGGTACCACCAGGAGAATGTGTGTGTGTGTGTGTGTGTGTGTGTGTGTAAGATCATTAAATGTGCCAGGGTCAGATAACTAGCAGGAGGGTTGTGAAATCAGAATCGAACACAAACCTGTATGTGGTGCTATAACGTGTGTCTGGAGGCATCTCAGAACATCTTGAAGGGTTTTAAGTGAATTGGATTAATATCTGTTTTAAAAGCATCACGTTCACACCAGCATAAGTAATGTGGATCAGATTCATCCAGATTTCATCCTGATACTTTACGCACATGAAGGGCCCAGGTGTGAGTGGGGTTTTAGACCCTCTGGAGAGGAGAACCCAAGAGCAGCAGACATGCGATCATGGTCCTTCTTATAGTGGGTGGAGCTTGGATTTTGACACATTGACCCCTCCTCTCTCTCTCTCTCTCTCTCTCTCACTAGCCGTCCTGCTGTGGGTCACTTCAATGATGATGGAATTCCTGACCTGCTAATTCAGCAATCTACCAACGGAGTCCGAAAGGTGACACGCACGCACCTGCACCTGCTGACACACACGTTTTGACCCGGTGACACCTGCTGACATCTCTCTCTTACTCACTCACTCACTCTCTCTCTCGCTTTTTCTCTCTCAGGTTCAGGTTATTGATGGGGCCAAGGGTGTGTGTCTCTGGGAGACGGAGTTTATGAATCCTCGTCTCGCTCTGGAAGGTTCCTCCGTTCTGACCTCAGCCAGCCAGTCTGTGTTTCTGTTCTGGGCTGGGGAACCCCTCCCCCCAAGCAGAAACACCACTAAGGCAAGACTGCGCCCCCTTGTGGAGTTATAATAATCACCGTATTACTGTTTGTCAAGAATGTGCCGTTTAATCGAATGTACCATTCTTAACACAAATATTCCAAATGCATGAATTCCCACAGGATTAATAATCTTGAATATTAATGTCATATAATATGTAGATGGAAGGAAAATAGAACGTTTTGTATGTTTTGTGGTCAGGTAAGCACACCTGAGCCAGTGCTCCGCAGGCTGTTCCTCCTGCACCCGGCATATCCCACAATCCTCCAGGAGCTCATCAGCACCACCGACACAGCGCTAACAGCTACAGGTGACAGACACACACACACACACACACACACACACTAAAGCCCAGTGTTCAACTTACTCAGTTTTAATGATATTACATATTAAGTTTCTCTCACTGCATTACCCAGCATGCATTTCACATGTACATTATGCCACCAGTGGAAATCCAGCAGTGTCAGCCAAGCCTAGCCACTAAGCTACATGTTAATAAACACAGCCAGGCTCTTGTTAGTGTATCGGAAAGAGAGAGACAAGTTTTAACTGCTTAGCCAAAAACAGGATCCAGACTGAACTAACCGGCTAACAGGAGCTGGCAGCCTTCAGTCTGCCTCGTTTGGGGGTTAAGGCTATTCTCTCCTTTTTAATGGTGCTCTAAAGGCTGTATTTTAACCGTTTAAAACTCCAAAACCTAACTAGTAGCTTTTAGTAAAACTAAAACCCACTAGTAGCTTCTCCCACCTTTAAGACATACTACCAGTTCAAAGTTATATAAATGAAAATACTCTTAAAGAAAAACTATAAATGAAAATATGTCAAATAAAACAAGTTTAATTTATTAGATAAAATAATCTGTGACAGCGCATGTCTGACATCCTAGTAACTGGTTGTGTGGTGATTCAGAGTCAAATTCTAGACTGTCCTTGTAAATTCAGTCATTAACATGTAATATATTGTTAAATGTCTAACACTAGCAGTGATAAAAATAAAAAAACACAATACATTTCTGATTGTAAAGAATTAGCAAAGAATTTTGGGCATGTTTTTAGTAAGTATGCAGTGATTAACATGCCGGTGTAGAAAACATCAGCATGTACCAAAGCCTTTGACTGGTAGTGTGCATCAACACTTAAAACACTTTAAACTGCAAACTGTTGCTGGGACTGTTTATAAACAGATATGCTTGAGATGGTTGTCCCTTTAATAACCTTATTCTGGGGGAGGTGATTTTTCTGTGGGCCTGACCTTTAGATGGTGTCAGGTGTGTTCGGGCAGGTACAGATGGACTGAGTTTGTCGTCTATTCTCCTCAGTAAGTTATCAGGAGGTGCAGAAGGACGCCTCCTATGTGGTGGTCCTGTCCCGGCCCGTGTCCGGACTGGCTCTGGGCGCTCAGGTGGTGAAGAGTCTCAGTTTGAGAGCGGCTCTGCGGTCAGCGCTGATCGTCCGACTGGGGCAGAACAGCAGAGCCCCGAACTCACCCAGCACCTTCCAGATCAACAAGTTCTTCAAACAGCTCTCCTTCAGACAGCAGGTGAGACTCACACACATACTCACAAATACACACACACACACACACATACTCACACACACACACACATACATTCACGTGTGCAATGTAACTCATTGTTTTTTTAAATCTGTATGTTATCGAATCCCCTTGTCACCTGCTGTTGTTTCATTTGATTGCATTCATCATATTTTCATGGCACAAACACTTAAGTCACGTTTCATAACCACTTGCAATATTGTGTTATTTTATTATCTCTTTGCACTACTACTACTGTTTTCTGTTTGTTGCCTTCTCTTCATTCATTTTGTTGCACTGAGCATGTGTATGACAAAATAATTTCCCTCGTGCTAAATAAAGTTCTTTCTTATCTTATACACACACACACACACACATTCTTGCACATATATACGCGTATACACGCACACAGACAAACATACATACACACAAGCACGCGCACCCACTGTTCTCTATAAAGGTGGTTCTGTTTGTCTTCACAGTGAGAGTCAGGCAGTTCCTTCATCTCCTCCCACTTCCACTCGCCCACATCTCCGTTTCCAGTCCTGTACAGCTGCGATGTCTGTGAGATCTGAGCACATTCCACTCTATTTCTGTTTTTATTGGTTTGTAAGTGTGTGAGAGTGAATGTATTTATTGGTATTTATTTTCTGAGCTGGCGATGAGGTCAGCCTCAACTTGAACACAGAACTGACCAGAAAGACCACTAATGGGTACGAAATCTGCTGGGGAGAACCTGAAGAGTCGTGTGTTTATTTGGGTAACTGTAGATGAGGTCAGACTGCACTGAACTCGTTTAAATGTAAATATGTTTTTTAAGGCAGTGTCTTCAGACGTGCACTGAGGGCCGCTTTAGAAACCTGCTTTTGCTTCAGTGTGGATCTTTTATCTCCTTGGCCTCCAGTGGCGGCTCCTGGTCAATATTTTCGGTGAAACAAACCACCCTTCATCCTTGGTGCGTGCCGCAAAACAAACAGTACCTCGCTGTGCCCCTGGGCAGCTTGATTTTCTTGCCTTCACCTCCATGTTCTGCTTTTGCTGCCTCACATTTTGATGTATTCTTTCTAGAGGTGGGCATAGATTAATTGTAATCTTGAGATTAATCTAGATTAAAAAATGATCCCAATGCCTGTTTTTATAGTGTAAACCATAAATATGCCTCCAAAGGTTCTCCCAGATCGCTTTAATTTCATTTGGAACTCAGTTTAATACATTACCCTTAAAGAAAATGTAAATATAAACCCGCGAGAGATGATCCGTGTGCTACGGAAAAGTCACGAACGAGAGAGAGAAAGAGAGAGAGAGACAGACAGACACAGAGAGAGAGTATATCCGCGCTAAAATATCAAGGTGAATGTCATCATAGCTTGCGTGGTATAGACCCAGCTCCCAACCCAACTATGTGAATAGATTAACGGCGATATTTTTTTTTATCGCGCGATAAGTGTCTCGCGTTAACGGCCCAACACTAATTCTTTCTCTCCTGCTCTTCCCACAATCTCCTCATAGTTAGTGTTAAATCACTACAAAATATAAAAGTATTTTATTGTGCATATCTTGCAAACACAATAGTAATGTTTATTACAACAGTACATAATTAATAATATTTCTAACCTCTTTCTCACCTTAATTCTTGGTAAAGTTGTTAATCACTCTGTCATACCAGCAGGGATTTTTTTTCCACCTGTCCCCAGCTTGGCTGGGTGGTTGGTGGGGATCGCTAGCAAGTGGTCAAGCTAATGCCCTTCCTTTTGTGCATTTGTAGACTAATAATAAAATATAAAATAAAAAGAAATAGTATTAATAAATACGACTAAATAAAATGTTACATGATTTGTTATGTATGAATCTTCAGTCTCACACTCAAGGTCAGTGCTCAGTACCTAAAATAGAAGGAAGTCAATACAAAGGCGGTGATTGGCCACCGTGTTATGTCAGTCATCTTTAAGTGGAGAAGTACCCAATCACAGTAGGCAGTCACTTGTTTCACGGGTGGGACTTATTTACCATTGGAGTCCATTGAAACCTTGAATATCCACGAGCCACCAGGGTCTGAGGAGATTTACACTGAAATGAATGGGCACGCCAGTGAAACATGTTTCACTGTAATTCTCTGGGTGTGTCCGAAATCACACACTTGCGTCAGTGCACTGAGATTTAGTGTGTAGTGCGTACTACCTTCTGAAACACGAATGTTTTGCACTTAGCGGAAGTGACGGACTAACATTTGCTCGCGATTCTCCAGCCACCAACATATCTGCCGGTTTTACCGCCGTGTACATCAGTAAAATAACTAAATTAACGTTACTTACATTTATACCGAACAGTTGCCTCCGCTTGGGCTTGTATTTCACTGTTTGCCGCCGTTATCCAACTCTAAACCATGTTGAAAGCCCCCTCCTCAGAATGGCGGCCGTTTAGTGCGCATAGTGTCCATCGTTCTGCACTGCGTTTTGTGGCCGATTTCAGTGCAGCATCCGGGTACTTTCAGTGCTTGCTTGGTTACGCCCTAAAATTGCGCACTAAAAATGCTCAAGTGCACTATTTCGGACACACTGTCTGTTTCACCACGGTTGGGGGTGGCGCTGTTTCTCGTTTTTGACCAGAGCTGTAGATAACTGTAATGTTATTGAGGAGCTGAAATTAAAAAACCTTATTTTCATGAGCATTTTTTTTTCACACCAATAAAAAAGTGATAGTATTAAGTTTTTTTTTGTATTATTTTTCTTGGTGAAACATTGTTTCAACTGTAGTCTTATAGAAACCACCACTGTTGGTCTCTTACCCAGGCCTGCTCTATTCCTCTAGCCGATGTTCATGTTCTTCTTTCTTTTGAACTCTTAGCACTGGAAAACTCTGTGTGCTGCTTTTAAGGAGTACTATTTCTTTGCAGTATTTTTAAGTTATAGCTGAGCAGCTGAACAATAAAAATATGCAGCTACTAACTGTTCATGTGTTTATTGTGCTCCCTCAATTCACATTTACACTCACGTTCTTGATCTGATTAATTAAATCACCACAATACAAGTACTCCTAGAATTAAGATAAGATAAACATTTATTAGTCCCACAAGTGGGAAATTTGCTTTGGCATGGCAGAAAGTGGACAGTACAAAGGTAAGAGCAGAAAAAAAAACTATAGAATAAAATACCAACAGTACAGTATAAAATGTACACTATACAATCTAGAAATATAAAATATGGACATGTGTATTGTAAAATATATACATATACATATGTAAACTATATGCAGACAGACATGTATGTATGTTCACAATGACTATGTATGTATGTATAAATATATACAGAGTAGATATATAGGTAAATATAAACCTTGAGGGTCTTTTGGAACACCATAATAACCATGTTACACCAAAAAAGCCACTTCTTGTAACTCAGGAGCCAAACTTGTAACCACCCACAAGTTGCTGGTTCTCTTGGTAATGTTCAGGTGTGGTAAAGTCCACTCTGCTGTGGTCAAACCGTCAGTTATGTAAAATAAATCCTGACATTTTTTAATTAAACCGGTCATCATGAACATATCCACTGTTTACTGAAGGTCCGTGTTCATCAGAGGGTAAAATAAGAGTTATCAACTTGATGGGGTGGACATGGGGCAGGTTTAGTTTAAAAGATTTTAATCAGATTTACTGTTTTAACGGTGCAGGTTTGGTGTCAAACAAGTCTTTAATAAGATTTACTGTTTTAAACAGTGCAGGTTTAATTTAATGAGTTTTTTAAATTGGATTAGCTGTTTTAACGGTGCAGATTTAATCTAACTGGAGTTTTAAAATCAGACTTGCTATTTTAAACAATGCTGGTTCATTCAAGGGGAGTTCTTAATCGGATTTAATGTTTTAAACTGCTGGTTTAATGTAAAGGGGGGTTGTATTATTTTAACAGCAGCAGTTTTAATTAGACTTTTTTAAATGTTTTTTAATAAGATGTAGTGTTTTAAACAGTGCAGGTTTGTTTTAAAATGTGTTTTTAAGTAGATTTACTGGTTTAAACAGTGGCAGTTTGGTTTAAAGGGAGTTTTGGGCGTTGTATCCAGGCGAGCGCTGGGACAACCCCTGGGTCCTGGGGGTGCAGGTTTTAGCAGGTGCCGGGACAGAAGGGACGCAGACTGAGGAGCAGAATGGCGGCAGCGTTGCGGCATGTTACGGCTGTCTTCAGACGAACAGGGACCGGGCTTTCTTCCGGGAGCATTTCCCGGATCTCCGGGACCGCACTGACCCTCAGCCGTACCGCCGTTTGCACCTCCTCCGGGGCCATACTGCCCAAACCTAGGAGGGTAAGATCACCACTGACTGACTTACTACCTGTTTTTCTGTGTGTCTGTCTGGCCTTCCGAGTATCTGTCTGTCTGTTTATCTGTCCATTTGCTGATGTTTTTGGGTTAGCTCCGCCCCCCTGCTCTGGGATTGGCTGGTTATATTTAGATAAAAAGAAAAACATTCCAAATGTATTCCTGCAGTGAGGGTCGGTGTTCAGAACTCCCACCTCCCTTCATCTGCAGGACCTCCGCTCTTTACACCTGATCCAGGAGCAGCAGGAGCTCGTCCAGGTGCGTCAGAGCAGGTGCTGCATCCTGGTTTCATCTCAGCAGTCCATCATCGCTTCTGCTGGCAGATTAAAGGGCCCATATCAGGGATAAACCCCATTCTCTAGAGTTTGGGAAAGGGGTGTGAAGTGTGTTTTGATGGCCACTCTGCGGTTTATTTGGTCTGAATAAGGAAATAATAAAACCAGGAGCCTGTTTTTTATTTATGATGTCACTAAAAACAAGTAAATTTGCATATATGAGAATCAGTAAACTATCGCCCTCCAGACCCCGTTCGGCCTGATGCGGATCGGCCTGGTGGTGGTACCCTTCCTGTATGTGGGGACGCTGATCAGCAAAAACTTCGCTGCTCTGCTGGAGGAGCACGACATCTTTGTCCCTGAGGATGATGACGATGATGACTGAGCTCAGGTGAGCAATACGTTTAAAAATGATTAAAATAATGCAATAACTGCAGGCAAATCATATTAATTTTACTGAATAATAAAAATAAAGAAAGCATTTGTAAACCAGGTTTTCTCAGTCTAGTGTGCTGCAGAATTATATTCCACTGTTGTAAACTGTGTTTATGTGCAGATACCTGAAGCTGAAGATGCTGCTAGAGGATGAAAACTGTATTGCAGAGGAGCATCTCATAATTTCTCAAATGCTGCTTTAGTGATCCTTGTGTGTGTGTGTGTGTGTGTTTAACGGAACTGTGCTCTTCAGCTGTCTGCATGAACCTCAATAAAGTCATCACTGGAGGCCCTGTCGATCCTGGAGCTGCGTGACTTTTAGTGAGGCTCCCTGAGCAGGGCTGTTTTTATTTACTACTGCTATTTATTGTTCTTTAATGTTCTTGGTCTACTGTTACACTCCTGCTGCAAATCACCTACTGTAACAGAAAATGAAAAATAAACTGCATTAATGTGATCCAGTGACTCACTGTTCTGCCTTGATGGGACAAGCATGATGGAAGTTTTTCTAAAACACCCTGCAGTCAAAGAAGCGCCTGTCATTCTATTTAGGCCCACAGGCTTTAAGGGCTGAACAGAGGAGGATTAGATTCTTTGTTCTGAACTGTTCTCAGTGGAGGTGAAAGGAACCAGACCTCTCCTTCTAATTGCTCACAAAGTTACTTTATCAGATGGTTACAGTTGCATCATGTGGTGACAGTTTTGAGAAGCTTTTAATCCTAAAACTAAACCCATTCATGGTGGGGGGGATACATGCAGCTGGTGGCCTAGTGGTTAAGGCATTCACCCTGTGATCAGGAAGTCGTGGGTTCGATTCCCAAGACCGCTGGGCACCTCTGAGGTACCCTGAGCAAGGTACCGTCCCCACACACTGCTCACATGGTGCTGTGTTCCTGACTGCCCCTTGCTTCACTTGGTGAATGGGTTAAATGCAGAGGAAGTATTTTGTGCTGTTCACACTGAGTGCTGTGGTGTGTTCACGTATGACCGAATGATCACTTTCACTTTCATGCAGGACATTGTGAGGCCAAATAGTCCCCAAAGAAAAGTGATTTCAGATATTTTACCATCAACATCCACCCAAACACTTCCTTGCACTTGGGAAAGTGCTATTTAACACTATTCTTTGAGTACCAGGAACCAGTCAAATGTAATAATCATGAATAATAAGGGCTTGGCCTCATAGTACGTCAGATCAGTGCCATAGCACAATAGTTTCAATTTAAAATATGAACATTGAGGAACATATTATTGAATTTGTATTTAAGTATTGTACAGAATAGCTTTGAATGTTTTAAGCACTCAGGATTCGACTATTCCTGGAGTCCTTTAGTTTTGAAACATTTTTTCGACCGGCATCCAGCGCACAAAGAGTCGACTCATTAACTTATGAGCTGAAACAGCTGAGTTTGATGTTGGGAAGCAGAAAAGTGTGCACAGGACGGGATGGGAGAAGAGAAGACTGGGTCATTCTGTTTAGGCCCACTAATGTAAGGCCTTACATTAAAGGGCTGTTTGCTCCACCACCTGTTTTGAAGAATGTTTTTTTGCGCTGTCACAATAAACCCAAACACACATCTATGAGCTGACAGACCCCAATCACAGAGATATTTCAGTGTGAAGTGCTTTGTGATTGAGAGCCTGCATAGAGCAGCCAATCAGAAAAGAGCTCATTTACACATCAGTCTTAACAGCACAGCAACATTAACTGAAAGAGGGGATACAAGGAAACGTAGGGTACGGCTCTTTAATGAACAGGTGTGTGTCCATTATACTTAAATAAAAGCTGTAATCTGGAGCATTTATATTTAAGAGATTCAGAACCCCCACAGTCCAGGACCACCGCTGACCTCAGATCAGTCTAACAGCCAGTTTCAGTCTCCATCTAGATGTTTCACTGAACTGTCACTTTAAGAGGGCCAACAGCAGAACTCCAGAGTTGTGCAGAAAGAAGGCTCTAATAATAATAATATAATAAAATAATGTGTATGAATGCAGGCAGACACAGTGTTTGGATAAGGTGTGTATTTACAGTTCAGACAATCAGCACATGGCTCCAGAGGAAAAGGTGAGGGTGCAGGGTGGGGGAGGTCAGGGGTCGTGTCCATGGTAAAATTTGGACAGGAAGTCGGTAGGGCGAGGTGTCTCGGTCTCGTGGAAGTAACGCATCACGTGCGTTTTCTGCTTCCAGATCTGGATGGTCTCCTGAAGCTCCATTTTACCCTGAGGAGGAGAAAAAGACACAGGACAGTCAGAGGACAAAAAACATCACCCTCACTCTCACACACACGTTTTATAAAATACGAGCTCCACTGAAAGTCTGCAGGAACATCTGGTAGTTCCTCACCTTGATGACCAGCATGTCGATGACGCGGGGGTCCGCGATGTGTTTGTTCTTGTCGAACATCTCCCGCACCTTCTCCCTGCCCTGCCGCACCGTAATGTCCAGCTGGAACTGAGATACTGAAACACACAACAACCACCGTCACACAGAACCTCCACCTTTCCTAAGCTCCTTCACAGACCGCAGGCCTGGAGAGGAGCTTCACACAAAGCTCTCAGATTCATTTATAGAAATTATTCACACATCTTTGGCTGTAATGGAGGCAACCGTTCCATGTATCCATTTTTAAATGCAAACATTTCATTCACTGTGCCAAGCAGCGCATTCTCATTTTCCTCCATTTCACAGAGCACAGAACCAGACCGGGCCAAAGTTCACTGCGGCATGCGATAAATCAGTGTGAATCTTAACGTGTTCTTTTTTTGATTAATTAACCGAAATGAACACGTTTTTAAATTTATACACATATGTATATTTATTTATTAATTAGGGGTGTCACACGATTAAATAGATGAATCTAATTACAAGCTCTGTGATTAATTAATCAAGATGAACATTTTTATTGTAAAAATTTTACATTTTTATGAATTTTGGCATAAATAATCAACATAAAGAGACTTACAACGTCTCTTTATTTAACTGTTCATGTGCAGTAATAGTCACAGCAATCAAAAATATGATCTAATATATTTAGGGAAAAAAATAAAAAATGCTTCGGCAAGAACACCGACAGAACCAAGTCCATCTATAAGCTGCAGTTTAAGACAATGTACATCAGAACACAAGCACGACTGTTCTGATGATTTATGCTGCCTTGTCAAAAATGCTGCTTTTAAGTTTATATAGTTTATACTGTCAGGTAGAAGTGGGCAATATGGCAAATACTACTTATTGTTTTTACGGTTAAAACCCAATTTTGACGGTATTTATATTCATTTGTTAACTAGATGTTTTTTACTATTTTGCACGTCGAACAGTACAACTAAACTATTGTTTGAGCGCGGTTTCTATAAGGCGGGCATTAAGCGGACTAGCAAATAGTATGATTTGGCTGAGGAAAAAATTAGGAAGAGCATAGAACCGCAACAGACAGATGGAATGCAGTCTATATAGACAATACTACGATCTCTCTGCTTTGGCAGATCGTCAGCACATAGATCGTCGTCACAATCTCATATAGTCATATTGCTCACCCCCTACTGTCAGTTTGATAATGATGAGAAACAAGTAAATAATATGCATAATCTGAGAAAAAATCTATTTTATTTAAATTAGAAAAGCCTGAATAGACAGACAGATCTTTAGAACTGCAGTCAGTTTATATAATCAGGTTCTAACACTGAGAAATGCTACTGTGAAGCAGGGTGTTCTGACCATTTATGCAGCCTTGTCAAAAAAGTCTATCGCAGGGGTGTCGAACTCCAGTACGTTTTGGCGAGTTCCCTTCTCAGCAACACTTCACCAGTTAATTGTCAGGTTTAGTGAATGTGTGAGGAGGAGAACCATCAAACTGTGCTGGACCCCGGCCCTCCAGGACCAGAGTTTGACACTATCGATCTACTGGTCTATTGTTTCATGCTACCCTGTGGAAAATGCTCCCTTGAAGTTTATACAGTCGCCAGTGTCCCAAGGTAGCACAGATTTATGGCCGTGGCCATGAATTTCAAAACTGTGGAACTGCACATACGCAGAAGCGCACAGTAGCACATCTCAATGGGTAGCATGTATCAACAGAACACCAAACCGAACAGAACTATTGTGTAACTGAGCTCGATTGGTAGGCACAACCACACTGACTTCAGATTCAAACTCCTATATATGCACATAATACCAGTGTGTCAGAGTGGTTGTGTCTACCAATCGAGCTTATTTACATAATATTTCTGTTACTGCGTCGTTAAAAGTTAAGAAATAAAGAGAAGATGGAGAATAGCGCGGAAATGTATTAGGATGTTATTGGTGTTAAGAAGAACAAAAAATACAGAATACGGTCCCTTTAAGGAACTGCTGGATTAAATTTGCTGTGTTGAAGCAGTGAGTCAATAACAACTGATGACAGTGGAGGTTATGGTTGCATCGCCTGACATCTATCAGAGTTTTGAGAAGATGTTGTTCCTAAAATGAAACACATTCATGGATTGTGGAGGACGTTTGGAACAGGAGTTCTCCTTTAAAGAAGTAGAAGTGAAGATCAGAGAGTCCGGCATCGAAAACGCTGAAGAAGATCCGTCCAGTGAACACTTACACATAATATTATATAATACAAAGACATAATATAATTATTCATGTAAAGTATAATATAATAGTGTAGATGGTCCGTGCTGTCTTGTTGTTTGTCCTGTTCTGTCTGACCTTGACCCGGGTGTTCTCGGCGTCTGAGTGGTTCTGGTTCGGTTCTGTACCTGTGTTGGGGACCTCTCGGTACCAGGCCCGGTAAAGCTCCCTCACGCGCCGCTTGGCTTCTTCCACGTCCCGACTGAAGATCGGTTTGACGGCCTTCGCGGCCCCCCTTGCCACGGACGACGCCATGATCGTTTCTAAAGAGCGACTCGTCCACGAATCGGCTCTTTTGGACCGGCTCACTTAAACCAACTCCACTGTTTTTTGTCGCGCGGTGCGGTTAGTTGATCCACACTGATTAACTGGTAAACACTGAATAACTGGTCCTAAACAGGGCTCGTCGTGCGGCCGTTTTATAAAGACTGTTCTTCAGTGAGTCGGTACATCGGACAGTCGGTTCTTAGAATCGGACTGTTAGGAAGAATCACCTGCCCTGAGAGGACCAAGCGGTGTTGCCCCTGCAGGACTGGAGGAGAGGCCTCCTTCACTCCAATCCATTTATTAGAGTAGCCTAAGCAGATCCGGTCTGTCTGAGCTCTCGCAACACAATGTGGATATTTTTTCATACCTTTAAGTAACGTATGTTTACTGTATTTTCATACTGACCTACAATGAAGATCTGAACATAAAACCTCTGAGCATCAACACTGGAGCCTGTTAGTCAGTTAGCTAATCTGCTCACAAGCTCACTGGTGTTTCATATTCTAGATCACTGGTTCACAAACAGAACCGAAACAAAATGAATACAAATACTATCAATGACACTCCAGAATAAAACACTTTAACCCTGAGATTGACCCCAACTTTCTTTCCAGAGTAGTTTTTGCTTCAGTATCAGAATGTTTACAAGCAACACATTGGCATAATTAACTGATAGGGTTAACTATGTGCATCTAAAGAATACTTCAATTGAAGAGACAGGTTGGGCGTGCAGTGTGAACAGAGCTTAACACTTCTACGGCTCTTTCAGAAATGATTTGGGTCCCATCCACTGTGTTTCAGATTTTCTGGATAATCTGCATCTCTAACATCAGTGTACTCCTAAAAACATCAGTAATGTATCAGAAAACACAGCTGCTATAAAAAAAAAAACCCCGAGTCATTCAACACACTGTCTACTGGAGAACTAAATTGTCTCTCACAACAGAGATACAGAAATGCAACCTGCATTTTATTGATTGCAAAATAATCAATAACTACTTTAAATATGAAAACATCTGCAAAATGAAAGTATCTGCTTTAAGAAAAAAAAACACAGAAGGAAAGACATTGGCTCATTTAAGCAAAGCTGAGTTTGGTGGCACTCGGACGCTGCAGAAGAAACTGACCCCAGATCAGAGCGGCTGGCTCATTTCCCGCAGTCTTGGTTACTGATCTTAGACCAGTTCTCACCATCCCCTTACAGTCCACATTCTGTCACCAACACAACAGAGAGCAGCCTACAGTCTCTCTCTCTCTCTCCCTCTCACACACACCTTAAATACAGGTTTATTGTTCAGTCCTTGTTCGTATGGCTTATTATTCAGTTTCTAATATGAACGATTCAGAATGAATTAGCAGTTCAGTATCGGTTATTAAATGAGTGTGGAGACCTTCAGTTCACTGGACCTAGATCAAACCTAAGTCTGGCCTAAGAAGTGTTTCAGACATTCACCACTGGGACAGCAGTTTAGTCCAGGACTGGGCTTAATCCAGGTTTTTAGGGTTTAGGTTTTAATACATATAAGAAAAGTATAGCGTGTGTGTCACTGGTTGTGGGTTTGAGGAGTGTTGGGCAGGAAGTGAGGACTGGACCACTCGCACACACCTGTACACTCATACACTCACACACTCGTACACACACCCCGCAGCTCAGCAGACAAAAGATAAACAGTGTTTTACAAGTTTCCTCCCACAAGATTCCAGTTATAAAAAAGTCCCAGAGAGAGAAAATGTTCCAGTTCAGTCCAGTTTTTTTACGGTCCAGTTTTGATTCAGATCACTCCAATCGCTCTCCCTCTGTACAGCTTTATAAAAGACAAAAACAAACAAAAGTGCAGAGACACATTTAAGCGACCCAGTGTATCAGGACAGGTAGGGCAGGTCTCTGCTGCTGATTGGCTTGAAGATTGAAATGAAAGGCACATGGTCCTCCTGACTCCTCCCCTTCAGCTGAAAAACATTCACAGCCAGGTATATTTTAATATTGCATAGTTTTTATAATTATTTCAATTTTCATTGTAAAAAATACTTTTTCATGTCAGCAGTACAAACTGCAAGTTCAATCAAATCACATTAAAAAGTATTTTTTTTCCCTAAAATGCAAAACTGAAAAACTATTAACCCTAAATCCCATGTTCCATGTGTCTCTGTGCAGCACCTGTGTGTCCAGCAGGGGTCAGTGCTGCAGGCTGTTGCTGAGCTGCTGGCCCTCTTGCAGGGCCGCCATGGCCAGTCTCAGGTGCTCCCGGAGACCCTGCACCTCCCGCTCACTGCGCTCCTTCATCCCCCGCAGCTCCTCACACACACCCTTATAGCGCTCACACACACCCAGCTTCTCCTAAACACACACACACACACAGATTAGTGGTGTCTGAACTGTCAAGTTTAAACATGAAAAATATTAAACACTCAGACAGTAAAAATCTCAGACTGATTAGATTAGCGAGCGTGCGCGTGCCCACACACACACACACAGCGTACCGTGGTGAGAAACTGCACTTCGTTCCGTAGGCACATGATCTCTTTGTGTAAATAGTCCACCTCATTCTGCTTCACTCTAAGCAATACCTAAACACACACACACAGAACTGTTCAATATTTCCATTACTGATACCATTAACACCATTAAAACAGAGTTTTAAATACTGACAATATTTTACATCTTCAAGCACGTTTTATTGTGAAATGAGACGACGTGCCTTCAGGACCATGGAAGAACACAAGAACAGAAACAGAACACCTCAAGACCAGGACAAAAGAGTGTACAGGAAAAAAGACAAAAGAACAACCAAACTGGATAAGACAGGACAAAATTAATGCTACTCGACAACCGCTAGTTTTTTGACAGGTACTGTATTTGAGCCGAGTTGTGTGCAAAAATGCAGAAGTTACATGTGCAAAAAATGCAGAACAGAGTTAAACAGCAATAAATATGATTGTGCAAAAATAGCAGCAACAGGACAGAATTTTTTTTTTTGCAATAAATAGGAGCGTATCTGACACCATTAATACTAATACTACCATCACTACTAATATCACTAATAGTACAATACTTTTGACTACTAGTACTACTATACCATGGTTATACTACTAGTACCATTGCTACTAAACATGATATTATTACTACACTACTAACCCTAAATGAATTATTTAATACAACTACCAAAATTACAATTAAAATTACTAATCAACGATAACACTACTATTATTATATCACGATACCGTATATCATTATTACTGCACTACTACTATAATTCGTAGTACACATACATTAGCCGTACTACTGTTACTCATTACTGTACTAGACACCACAGTAACCACCACCATCACCACCATTACTGTTGTCTCCAGCTGTAAGGATGAGAGGTAGTGATGTTTGCTCACCTGTAGTTCACACGCTGGACGCTCCTTTGTTTCACTGGAGCTGATCTGAGAATCCTGACCCGCCATAAACGAGTGCATTCGCCCAATCTCCTCCATCAGATGAGCGTTCAGGTCCTATGGATAGAGAGAGAGACAGAGGGAGAATTATACACCTCACACACGTGTTTGCTAGATTAAAGTTTGTCCTGATGCTCCTTTGTCCCTTCTTCACCTGTTTTTCTTTCTTCAGCTGCTCCATCTCTCTCTCCTTCTGGCTGATCTCTCTCTCCCTCTCTCTGCCCTGCTGCTGTGCACGATTCAGATCCACACACTTCTGAGAGTAACGTTCAGACAGAGCCTGCAGCTCCCGGCCCAGAGAGAGTAACTCCATCCTGCACACACACACACACACACACACGCATGAGCAACACATTCCTTCCTCCAAGAGTGTTTGAGTGTGTGTGCACAGTAGAGCAGGTGATCAGAGCCCTTCCCCCACCCCTTTGGTATTTCCCGATAATGCACAAAGAACCTGTTTAGTAGGGCGTGATGATTATTGATGACAGTATTAATATGATTTGTGTGTGTGTGTGTACTCACTGTTGTTGGTCTCTGAGAGTGTGTGTGTCTGCTGTATGTGCCACCAGGCTTTTGGCTTTCTGCACCTCACGCTCCAGCTCATCCTTATGAGCCTTCTTTAGTGCCTCCATAGCTAATAAACACACAAACAGCATAATTTGTGTGATTGCGGATTCTTCTTACTACTATTACCATTATCACTACTACTATTATTATTATTATTTTTATTATCATCACTTTTGTTATTCCACCCATTTTTGACACCTCTTCTTCTCTTACAGTTTGACATCATGGGTAAAGATGTAAAAAAAAAAAGCAGAACATCCGAGTGTGAAATAAATACTCAGCAGACACATAAAACAGACTAAAGCTGATTAGTTATAAAAAGAGAAGTGTCTCACTGTTTGCTGCGGTTTTATTAAAAATATCCAGGCCATGATTGCTGCTATGCATTCAGACGTCTGTAAACTTAAAACCAAGGAGGACATTGGGGCATAAAACCAATGTTTCGGTGCCTATCTCTCTGTGCAAAAGTTTGGGGACATGTCACTTCTTCGATGGTGTCCAAAAATGGCTAATTTCATTGGTTGTTTAGCAACCACCTGCAGTGCCACAGTAACCACCTAGCAACAAGTTACCATAGCAACCGTGCAGTCACACTTCACATTTTCCTGCAAAAAATTCAACGTTATTATTATGATTATAGCTGGAATTCTTCGCGTGGTACAGGCGTCACTGTAATGTACGGGGGAGAAAGAACAGACGGGCGAGTCGCCGTGGAAATATATAACAGACAGATTCAGTAGCCACTAGGGTGGTAGGAAAGGGACAGAATTCAGAGCAGCAAATCAGTCTTGCAGAGCTGAAGAGACAGCAGATTCATAAAGAGACTACAAGAAATTAAACGAAACCTCAGGTCAGTTATTAAGAAAAAGATGCAGGTCACTGTTTGTGGTCGTTTAATTAAAAATCAGTCCATGACTGCAGCTATGCATACACTGACGATGGCCAGCAAGTTAATGCCACTTTGTGGTTGCAGTGCACTGAACGAAAAAAGGCTTTTGCCATAAAACCAATGTTTGACTGTCTCCTAACAATCATTTTACAGCAAAAAAAACGCTTCTTGTCTGAGCTTGTGCAGAATTAACATCCATTAATATCCGGTTTAGTGTGTGTTCAGTTTTTTGATCGGTTGATCAGGAGCCAAGTATCGATTATATATCATCAATAATTTCGGCCACATAGATCCATACATCGACAATTGGCTGTTGTGACGTCACCTCATGCTGGCAGACAGCCGAAGAATATGCTAAAGCAAGGAGGACAATGCCGCTAAACATGTGGCATTAAAAGAGACAAGCCTTGGGACTGGAATGAGTCAAAAGTGAGTACGTTTAAGAGTGCTAGTTTAAAAGTGCAAGTTTCATTTGTAAATGTTGTGTTGGTTAGTAGTAAAAAATACTTATCCGTTAGCATTAGTTTGTGCAGTTTCCCTCCTTTCATGCAACCTATTTTCAGCCAAAGTCCTAAGTTTATTCTACTGGTTAATGTGCCACACTGCAGCGGGCGAGATCACAGGTGCAAATACAACTCTGAGTAGACATTACTTTTATTTTGATTAAACTGAAATTTGTGTCACATCAGTCCCTATCACCAGTGAAAGACGTGTCTCTGTTTCTACTGAGTTCAGATCTTAGTGGGAGCAGAAGTTTTTTCAAACAAACATTCTTTTGGCTGTAAAAAAAACCAAAGTTTTAGAGCCTTTCTCTCAAAAAGTCTTAAATTAAAATAGTCTTAAAATACACAAAAGTCTTTCTGACCAATCTTTTTACAAAAACCCTCAAATATTACATAACAAACAAACCACCTAGCAACACATTAACAACCACTACAGGCACCATAGCAACCAGCTGGCAACACCTTATGCCCTGGCGTAGTAACTACTTAGTGACAACCACAGCCACAACAGTAATGTGTGTGTTCTCACCACGTGCCGTGGCCTGTGTTTCCTCCTGCAGTAATGTCTCTCTCTCTCTTTCCAGCTCGGCCGTGTGACGCTGGTGTTTTCTCTGCAGCTCATCCAGAGCCTGTCTATGAGTGCGCTCCATCTGGTCCAGACTCACAGCACACAACCCCCCACACACACCCCCGCACACACACCCCACACACCCACCCCCTTCGCCCCGCACACGCTCCAGCTGCTGCCTCAGAGACGCCACCTGCAGGAGAGGGAAAGAAGGAGAGAGAGACAGAGAAAGAGAGAGATGGAGGTAAAGTCCACTGAAAACGCGACAGTTCCGTTCTTGTAGTCTAGTGGACGGATCTGTAACCCCCACACCACCCCTCACACCCCAAACACACACACGGCAGCGTATCCAGGTCTTAGTCTTATTAGGAGTTTTCATCCTGATACAGTGACACACTCAAAATGGACACACCAATGTGTGTATGTGTTAAAAGGCCCTTTTACCACATTTCACCAAAAAAAAAGCCAAATCCACTTTCTTCACTGCTCTTCCTCCTTCAATTCCTGTTGATGTGCCTTTTAGAGGATTATTCTAATTGTTCTAATTGGCCATCTAATTCTGCACCTCTTTAAAGGAGGGTCAGGCTGAAATACAGAATGAATGGAGAGTAAACATTTCTGCACTACATTAACCTTACTGTTCCACCATACGGGCCGTTTAACACACCACAACAGGTTTGAGCAGTTATAACACACACACACACACACACACACACAGATGAACCGTTAATTTGCAGCTGTTGTTTTGCAAATTGAGAATCATCTGCGCTGTACCTCCCTCTGCAGCGCCTCATTGGCTATTGGGCCGGACCGGGACCCCAAAGCAGGAAGTGACCTCATCTCTTTGAGTGGCAGCCGCTCAAACTCTGCCCACTTTCTTTCTATCTCCTCCTCAATTCGTTTCTGTTCTGATGCTGTCCCCACCCCCTTCCGCTGCAGCACAGCCTCCCACTGGCTGTGGGTGGGGTCTCGGCTCCTCTCTTCCTGCCACTGGCCGTGGTCACGGACCTGCCCTTCACCAGCCTCCCTCTGATTGGCAGAGGCAGGGACAGGGGGTGTGGCTACAGGAGACAACTCTACGTAATCAAACCTGCGGTGAGCAGGGTTTGGAGCAGAGGAGGTTTCTGACTGGGAGAGAAGACGACGGGATGAAAAATTTTCTTTATCACTGTTACTCTCTGGCAACCTGGACAGAAAGAAAGAGCGAGAGAGAGCAAGGAAGAGAGAGAGAGAGAGAGAGAGAGACAGAAGAGAGAGAAAGAGAGAAAAGCAGACAGGCAGAGAGTGAGAAAGAGCGATGCAGAAGAAGAAATAGGGAAGTTAGAAAAAAACTTCAAAACTCACATTATGTTGTTTGTTCACATTATTGTGTGTATGTGTGTATGTGAGAGAGAGAGAGAGAGAGAGAGAGAGAGAGAGAGAGAGAGAGAGAGAGAGAGAGAGAGAGAGAGAG
>JBBPDB010110891.1:0-20000 GCA_037974465.1 Brachypetersius altus
CACACTGCTCCCCGGGCGCCGTGTTCCTGGCTGCCCCCTGCTTCACTTGGTGAATGGGTTAAATGCAGAGGTTGAATCTCATGCTGTTCACACTGTGTGCTGTGGTGTGTTCACGTATGACAAATGGTCACTTTCACTTTTGTCATGTGACATTTAGTGGGAGTGTAAGATTAGATGCATATCTGATTCATTTGTTTATAACTGAAGGGAACACAAGATAACAGGTTTTGTCGGTTTAAGTGTTACAGAGAGAGCAAGGGAACACTATTGCTAGCGTGTAGTGATTATATGAGGCCACAGATACAGATATAATGGATGGTTGTTACAATAGGCAAAGGTGTAACCAAGTTTAAAGTAGCATTAAAATGTGACAGTTGTGATGTATTTTATGATTTTTTGCAAGATATGAAGGTACATTTAAAAACTCAGTCTGTTCTCTTAAGCTAATTTTACATCCTACCTCTAAAAAGTAAAGCCTATTTATACTCAAACCAAGCTCCTAATTACAGAAAGTCAAATTAGATCTGAATGACCTGGATTTAAACATGTGGCATCTTCTAGTTCTCTTTTCCGGTGTGCTTGAAAAGGCTGCTATTTTAGACACTGTTATCTTCTGTCATTATTCACATGCACAGCATTGCCTAGTCACACGTATGAACATACTGCTTATGCTCTGGCTCTCGCTGAAATACTCTAATACTTGTCTGTGTTTTCAGTCATGCACACTAGTGGTGGTAATGCTAATGGAGCACCGTGTGAATTCCCCTTCCTGTACAATGGCACGTGGCACCACAGCTGTCTGCCTAGTGACAGCAACCATCCTCTCGACTGGTGTTCCACAGAAGCTAACTATGACCAGAATCAGATGTGGGGTAACTGTCTAAGATATGGTGAGGATTTTTTTTGTTGTTTTTTAAAGCCTAGTGAGATGTTAGGTGGAGAATGTTCATATGTAATTTTAATAATATTATATTAAAAAAATAGATATTAAAATGTTCAGAGCTTAATATTAGTGGTAGCATTATTTACATAACTTGGTTGAGAATGAAACACAGAACAAATGGTCAAGTTAGAAACAGCATAGCCAAGCTTAAACGAACCAGAATTTTACATTTAATCTGAATTATTTAGAAGAAATAAGCTCTCTTTGTCTCTCTCTCTGTCTCTCTCTCTGTCTCTCTCTCTCTCTGGCTCTCGCTTTCTCAGAGGAGGGATGTGGGGCCTTATGGAACATCTCCATGAATGGTCGTTGTTACCAAGTGGTCTCCTCTGCACTGGTTACCTGGCATGAGGCACGAGATGCTTGCCGTAGTCAGGGTGGAGACTTGCTCAGTGTATCGGGGCCTGAGGAACTGCGAGGCTGTAAATATTGGCTAATTATATAGTATTCTTACACTCACTATGTCACTATATTTAGTTTTCATTTACAAGCCATGTATTGTGTGGTCAGTTCTGTGCCTACAGCCTTTTTAATGTATTTGTGGTTGGGTTGTAGTTTGGATTGTAGATCCATGTTGTAGATTGACGTTAAAGTTATTGCTATGGCACACTTCTTTGTGATTATTATAAAACTAACAAATATTCAGTTCCCTGTGTTCTGCCACTGTTCTCTGTGGGCAAAACAATGATCTTGCTCTTTCTTGCTATTTTTCAGTTACTGCTGTGAGCAGGTACCATTGTGTGTGGCTTTTTCAGAGCTTTTCTCACATAGTAGTTTTGCCATATCATGTTTTGGTGTTTTTGATTTTCTTCACCTGTAGCTGCAGTCTCATGTTGTACAGGAACTACTACAGTTTACTTTTGTACTTTTTAATTTTATACTTTTCCTGACTGTTCCTGCAGTTAAATCGGGAACTGATCTACCAGAGGAGGCGTGGATCGGGCTGAACCATCTAGACTGGGTTCAGGGGTGGCAGTGGTCTGATGGATCAGCCCTATCATATGTCCCATGGGACAAAGGTACTTAAAGTCTAACATTTCACAAAGCCTTGCAGATTACACTTGAGTTTTTAAATTGCTTAGATGTCACAAAATGTGCACCAATGTAAATCTTATGTCACTTTATCTGTAAGTCCAAACACTTTCCTAAGTGATTACTGTGCTTTAGGGTGGCCATTAAGGATGAAAAATTGAAAATGCTAGTTCTTCCTCCCTTACTTTGTTGTTTTCTGTAAGAACATATTTCTGTCCTTTTGATGTTACACTTTGCCATTTGCTGCATCAACTCCCAAAAATGACCTAACAGCTTGTTATTATTCAGTTTTCTTCAAGGTTGCTAGTATTTAATTTTCCTATTGTCGCTGGCACTTGAGTAGCTAGCTAATCTGTTGTTCTTGAAGAGAAGTGTGGGTGACGAAACAAAGAGAGCAACAGTGAAGGCCATCATGGAGGGTTAAAAGGAGCCTCCTAAACATGCATGGGTCAGCCTGAAATTGTGCATGCATTTGAAACTTTGGTTTTTGATGCACTAGTTTTCTTAACATTGATGTGGAGGGGCAATGAAGATGGTCTTCACACTGTCCACCACTTGTATGTTGAAAATGACAGTACAGAATGAGATTTCACAACATGAAGAATACAGTTTGATTCTCACTGAGAAGGAAAGCCAAAAGCAGTATCTACTCCAAGTCTTTTAGCATCACAGACTAAGCCAGCATGACTGTTCTGAGAAACATCTGATGTAAAACTAAACACTATCAGCTTTTGTAAGAGGTTTGAAATTGATGACAATAAACTATTTATATTGTCCATATTTAAGTGACTTAAATTGAGGGTATAATTACGTTGCTTCTCAGGACTGTTTTTTTAACCTTATACTAGCAAAACCTTAGACCAGCCTATTGTGATTACATAAAATTTGTTCAAACAAAGCACAATTAATTACAATTGAATTTATTAACAGCAGTAAGCCACCAAACAGTAACTCAGTAAGATGTAGGTGTCACTTATTTTAACAAGAAGCCATATATTTTATGTGAGGTGATGTATAATTATGCCGAAGAACGTTCAAGCAAAATGTAAGTAATCCAACAAACATGTCAAAGATATATTGCACAAGAACCCACAAGCTTTGAAGGTTCAATCCTTCTGTCTTTTAACACAGTGTTTGGGTTTAACACATTAATCTGTGGTATCATTTTTTTTGTACAAAAATATTGCTGGCTTCAAACAGAAAACAGACCTGTACTATGTGGTTTGTAGGCCTACTTTTTACATTTGGAGAAATTTCCATTACTGAAGAAATTGGGTTTGTGTTTAGCTCACGCATTCTTCTTAACACTCACCCAACCTACCTTAAAGAACAAACAGAGCTGTTGAATCTATAGCTGCCATGTTATTTTAGCGCTGACCATTGTTAGTAAGTAGCAGACAGTACTTTCCATTCTTCAGGCCCGAGATGGGACGACCCCACCATTTTTCTGTGGCGCAAGTGTGGCATTCTGTCCCAAAGACAATGAACTACTGTTGTCGCCGTGGTCACTGTTGATTTGGGCGTGTGTGCATCTCTGCATGTAGAGAGTGTCACTGTGTCAAATAACAAGTCTGCTGTTTCAATGGGGTCTTTATGCATTTGTGAGAAAATGACATACAAATGTATTTTTGGAGGAAGGGCGAGGGTTTCTCAGACTTTGTTTTTTTTTTTTCACAATGTGCAATGGTTCACCAGTAGGTTCTGTGTGAAGAACTCATCTGTTTTTTTTCTTCTGTTTACTGAGCTAATGGCTACTTTAAAGTAGGAATGTGCAATATGATGATTTCTTTTGATTATCTCAGCAAACCACATCACAGTTCAGTTTTCTCAAGAACTTAAAATAACTGAATAGCCTCTGTATCATTGTACGCAGGGCTGGGTAACATGATGAAATGTATCATTACAATCATTTACATGACAATATGCTTTTTTTGCGTTTTTTTGTGGCTATAGTACTGATTCTTTTTTGTCCGTCATAACATACTTGGTTGTTAGCTGTGACTGTCATGAGATTATATTTATGGCGTATTGCCCTATTTTATTTTAACAGTTGTTTTGCGTGTTGTTTTCCTTTGTAGATTTGTTTTGGCTGATGTTCTATTTCAAGAAATATCTCTGCTCATAATTTCTTTTTTTTTTAATGTGCTACTTCTCCTTTGCATACAATTTTTCTGTTCTAACTATTTTCACCTTAAAAAAACGAATTCATGCCATTGATTATAATATATATATATATATATATATATATATATATGTCATATATTGTAAAAATATATTTTGAGTATTGTAATGCTAAACGTGATGTAAAATAAAACGGTCCAGTGTGGAAGTTGATTAAGTATTGTGTTTCATCAGAGTCACTTGCAAGCAAGTCCATCATGATGTCATCCGACTGTGGGGTGTTGACCCCTAGCATGCTTTTTGGTAGTGAAACGTGTGAGCTGAAGTTGCCATATATCTGTGAAAAGAAAGAGAACATCACCCAGACTGAGGCTGCAGGTGAGGCATAGATCTGGGAGATTTATTATACAAGTCAATGCATGGGACTTCTTTTGATCAAGTCAAAGTATGAGACTTTTGTTGATCCATTTATTCTGCTTTTCTCCAGATAAAGTGGTCTACAAGCCAACTGAGTGTGAGAGTGGCTGGGTCCCATGGCAAGGTTTTTGCTATAAGCTTTATGGAACCGACAAAGGGACACAGCAAACCTACGCAGCTGCCCAGCAAGTGTGTGTGCGTGATGGAGCTCAGCTGGCCAGCATCCACAGCTTGGAGGATGTTGAGATGCTCAGCACTCAGTTTAATGGAGGTATACACTTGCAGGCACACTGAACACCAGTATCAAGTTATCATAGTGTTTCTTACATTGATTTTATTATCAACCAAGAAACATGAACTAGTGCATTTCCCACAGTATAGTAGGGCATTTCAAACTCGACTGTTTTTAGAAGCTCAACCTACATTACATTCATTTTTCTCAAATACAGATAAGACCAGTTCTGTGGAGAACAGGGCAATTTATTAAGAGACAGGAAAAGAGAACAAACCTGACCTATTGTCTGTTTTAAAACATCAGTAAACAGGTTCGTAAACTATGAGGTAGAAACAGTACAGAATAAAACATCTGAAACTTAATGGCAGGTTCATTAAAACCTATCAGTAACTGTCCACTAAGCTGACTACTACTTTCATAATGTGAGCTAGACTGTCAGTTTCCAAGTACTTTAACATCCTCACTTTTACCCCTTGGACAGGGTTACAGAACCTCCCACCCCGGTTGTGTGCATGAGCATTAGCGGTAAAGTGCTGAAATGTGAAAGACTGCGCAAATTTGTAAAAGTGTTTTTTGAAGCACACTCTCCTTAATTGTGAAAGATATGGGGCATTCTACACATTCTACAAGATCATGTCATATATTCCATGATACACAGTAATCATCAGGCTGCCAGTTTTTATTTAGTGCTTTATTCAAAAAATGTATCTGTAGGGACAGAAATGTATAATTATTATTTGAGTTCATGCAACCTAAATTATTCAAATGAAACCTGTTGTTTTACTTTTATTCCTTATGTTATATTTATATCAAGTTAAGATTTCAGATTTGTTCTGATATGTGCACTCTGTAAACAGTAAAAACAAAATCATATGAAGAATAAGAAAGATAACAGAAGGGTATTTTAAAATCGTCCAAGGGTTATAAAAATTGATAATGTTTTTTATTATAAAATGAATTTTTGATTATAAATGTGTATTTTTAAAATGGAAATATGTGACCTGGTTTGCCATTCCCAATTGAACAGTCATGGAAGAACCCACATGCACGTTTGTTTGTGTTTATCAGAGAAGTTGAATGGGTGGATAGGTCTAAAGGCTGCTAGCAACAAAGATCTCTATAAATGGGAGGATGGAACAGATGTGTCGTTTACATACTGGGGACGAGCACAACCACCACTCTTGGCCCCGAACACCGACACCTGTGTGACCTCCATGGAAGCGGTATGTGGCTGTGATGTTGTTCAGATCTAATGCAATATAACTTCACGTAATATATTGCATTAGAGCTGAACAACATTGATGCAATAGAATACTGAAAAGTCTAGATTTACAGTAATGTGCAAATTTATTTCGGCAATTTTATTTTGCACCACCAAAACCAAGCATTGCTGTTAGAATACATGTGAACAAACAAGCAGTACAAAGTAGTGTATAGTAATGTATGTTGGTGGATAGTTTGATTCCAGGTTTTTCTTTGATGCAGCACAACTGATTAAATTTCATGAAGTATTGATCAAGCTAAACTGCATATTTGGTGGCAATTGCACTTAATCCTGGGCTTCCATGAAGACAGGTCTGGAAAGGGCACACATTGGCATACATAAAATCATTGTTTACTGTATGAATGGTATTCGTTTTTAGTATAATATTAGTGGATTTTCAAAACAAAAACACTCTCTGGTGAGCTAAACGGCTTTTAAATATAATTTTCTCACATGCCTAAGACTTTTGCACAGTACTGTATACAGTAGATCCCAACAGTGAAGGGTTAGGGTGAGTACACGCTACAAAGAGGATGCACTAATCGCCCAACCTCCCCCTCCACCAGGATCAAGTGTGGTATGTGGAATCTTGCAACACATTAAAACCATTCCTTTGTAAGAAAAACGGTACGGTGAATGAGGGTGCACCAGAGGAGGGCTGCCCTCAAGATGGGGTGAGTCACCGTCTTTCACAGAGCAGCAGTTAGAGCAGATAATGAGAAGAGGACATGTCTTACTGTTTCTCTGTTCTTTTGTGTAGGACTGGAGGAGGCATGGGAATGCGTGTTATAAAATTGACCTTCAGGAGGTGTCCTACAAAAACAGCTGTAAACTTACCATAAATGACCGGTAAAGGTTCTCCCAGCTATAACAAAACTAGCAAAACCAACAGAATTAGCTCGAGCAAATAAAGAAATTCATCATACATGCTCCTGTTCTGTTCCCCTAATCACGCACACTTTCTGAGTGTGAGAATAATTACGTATCTCTCTTTTCCTCTTCTGTATATCAATTATCCATCCTTCCCTAACATTATCTGTCTTTCTCTATGTCTGTGCGTAGATTTGAACAGACGTTCATTAACAGTCTTCTGAAGGAACACATCGGCAAGAAGCCTCTCTACTTCTGGACTGGGCTGCAGGACTCTAAAGGCACAGGAGAATATCAGTGGTTCAGCCAGACCGAACAAAGAGACAAAGTCACATTTACCAACTGGAGATGGCAGGAACCAGGTTGAGCATCATGAGTTAGAATGTACAGATAAAGGACAAATGAAAAAATAGCATAAAGTGTCTTAGTAAGATGTAACCATGATGTTCTACAGGTCTCTACCTCTGTACTGGAGAGATGTAATACAGTTCTTTGAAAGTATATTTGCTCAGTTGGTGCTTTGATGGTGGTGCTGGGGATCACTGACATTCTCAGTCATTCTTTCTCTTTAGTTTTTCCTCACTAAAGCATGAGCATCATGGTCATTGAACATTTTCCTGCCTGCAAGTTTCTGTCTTTCTATTTATCTCCACTCATCTTTCTCAACTCTGTGTATGGTGGTGGTTCGATTACAGTGGGCTCTTTTGAATTTGCCATATTTCTTCATAAATATGACCGTAAACAGATAGAGAACCCAAAAGCACGAATAAGGCAAAAATATTCTATAATTAAGGAAAAATATTCTATATTACAAAAGGCAAAAGTATGTAAACTGTTTGCTTCAGGTCATTCCACCTTTTTTTTGTTGGGTTAAAGTCAGGACTTTGACATGGCCATTCCTAAACACTAACTTGCTGCATAACCCATTTTCTCTTGAGATTTCAGTTCATGGACAGACATTCTGAAATTATTTTTAAGAATTTGTTATAATTCAGAATTTGTTCCATCGGTTATGTCAAGCCCAGCTGCAGCAAATTTCAAACATGTTGCAAAGACTTCCGGTTCTTTAAATAAAACAGCGCACCCTGATTCTCATCCCATTGGTTGAAAACACCGGACTCTGATTTCACCTACAAAATAACTGCTAATATTAGAGGTTCACATACTTTTGCCACTCACCCATATGTAATATTTGCTCATGGTATTCAATAAATACATGAACAAGCATATTTTAGGACATTTACAAAAAACATTTGTGCAGAAATATAGAAAAGGGTTTACAAGCTCTCTAGAATCTCTACATATTTAATAGATTTTTGCGAATACTGAAATGTGTGTTTCTGTGTGTTGCAGTTAATGTAGGAGGATGCGCAGTGTTGTCCACAACAGTTCCACTGGGACAGTGGTCTGTGAAGAACTGCACTGTGTTTAAAGCTGGTAGTATTTGTAAAAAACAAATCTCTGCCGCCCCACCTGTCCCGACCCCAGCCGAGCCAGACGTCAATGCCACCTGTTCCTCAGGATGGGTCTCCAGCGAAGGAAACAAGTACTGCTACAAGGTGAGTGACTGTCACTTGCTTTTTTAAGATTCCTCACACTGTGTTTGACAGCTGGTGTCTTTACATGCCTTTGTGTACTTGTGTACATACTCAGATCTTCCATGAGGAGAGGCTGAGTCGTAAACGCACTTGGGAAGAGGCTGAGCGGTTTTGTGAGGCACTGGGAGCTCATCTTCCGAGCTTTACTGAGCAGGAGGAGATGAATGAACTACATAAAATCTTAAGAAACTCCATTAGGTACTCCTCACCAGACACAAACACTTGAATAGTCCTGCCCTGCATGGTTTTGGTCATATCAGGTTTGGCTCATATCAGATTCAGCACACTCTCACAGGCAGTCTCTCATTTGCCTATGTTTAGCCCTGCTGTAATAATGCTTGAATAATAATTTTAGCCTTTTTTTTGTTGCCCCCGTTTGGCACAAATGAAGACTGTCCTAGAACTGTCCTGAATATGTAGCTTTAATGTACCTGTGGATTAAAATAATGATAAATAATGAAATAATTGTATGTATTTTTGTCCTGATATCATTCTGAAAAAATCTTCACAATTATACCATTTCAAAACATTTAGTATCAATATGTACTACACTGTACTACACTGGACAACATTCCACTGAGATCAGTGAAGGAAGAGTGAAAACACAGTAAACAAACATTTGCAATTTGTTTATCCTTTGATGATTGCATATATTTATTTAAGTGGAATTTACATGGAACCTATATAGTTGGTAATTAGGTTATTTTATTTTACTTTTAATGTGTGGTAGTTTCTAGCTAAGGTTATTTAGGCGCTCTCATTGAGAATGTAGAGTTCTCAGCTCTGTGCTCAGGTCAGGCCTGTTTTAAGCTCTAACACCCACTTGAATACCTCTTCTGATTTAGAATTATATTTGTTCTTGTGTTCTGAAGTGATGATCGTTTTTTCTGGATTGGATTAAATCGACGGAATCCAAATACCGGCAACAGCTGGGAATGGAGTGATAGACGTCCTGTGAGTTACTGGTAGCACTGCTTGGTGCACGTAGTATAATCCTGCAATTTGTTAATCAGAAATACCTCCTAATTGATGTAGTGTTTGTTGTTTCAATACTTTCCTCTGTAACAGGTGTCCATGGCAATCTTTCCTCAAGAGTTCCATGAAGATGATGATTATAACAGAGACTGTACTGCCTTTAAGGTGAGCTCAGATAGGTACAAAGATGTTAAAATATCTCAACATATAAACCAGTGCTACTGAACCGGGCCACTTAAATACATGTAAAGATCCATGTTTCAGATTGCTTATAGAATTACTGTTGAAAAATAGAGAAGGCATACTTCAGATATGATACTTAAGATGTATGATGCTTTTGTAAGATATTTATATATCTTTACTATGGGCTCAAGCGAGAATGTCAGAGTGTCACAAGTTTATGGATGGTTTGCTCAACACTCCAGTTGGATGTTTGACTTGTTGGAAACAACCATACTAGATATTAATCAATTTTTCGCCAAGGGCAAATGTCAGCAAATCAATACTCACAGCCCAGGCTTAATAACACCATGCAGTGTCTCAAATGGGAGTGAGTGGTACTGAACAGATGCTGAGGTCATAATAGTATCATCACATTGGAATACAGTTTCCTGGGTCATGTCTGCATTTCTCGTATTTCCCTGAGGTCAGCTTATGACGTTTGCATGAATTTATGTCCCCAAAACAGCCATGGCTCATTTTTATGTGACAGGTTTTTTGGCATTTGGTCTTTAAGACCTTATATACTTCTATCAGGCACCCCCGTCTGATAAATGCCGTAAATGTAATTATCTCATTACAGTGACTCCTCTCAACGTTACGTTCCAAGAGACCTTGTATAGTGAAAACCTGCGTTGTTGTGTCATGATTAAAAAAACATGCCTAAAATGCCTACTTTTATGCCCCCAAATATGCTTCCAGAACACTTTAATGTCATTTTAAACACAGTTTAATGCATTACCCTTGTGAAGGTAAATCCTGTCTTCCCCATGGAGATATGCAACTCGGAAGATTGCAGGACAAAAATATTGGGACACCACGGTTAGGTGAATGGTTTTTGTGGAATAACCCTTCAAAAAAGTGCTTCCAGGTCGGCTACAGACTGCCCTGAGTCCCCTTGTTTGCAAACATCCACATATGAGCTACTGTAGGACAAAATTAATGTTAACTATGATAGAAAGTTGTCAGAACATTTAGCGCATCACATCTTTCTGTGTATGGGGCTGCACTGCTGCAGATCAGTCAGATTGGCCATGCTGCCCCCTATCTCCCACCAAAAGCACCTACAGTGGGCATGTGAAAATAAGATGCGGACAAATGAGCAATGGAAGAAGGTGGTCCGTTCTAATAAATCACATTTTGCAGCATCATGTGGACAGCCAGGTGCGTGTGTGTTGCTTGCTTGGGGAAGCAGATGACTCCAGGTTGTACAATTTGAAGAAGACAAGCAGTGAGATGCAGACAGATGCAGTGTGAGATACTCTGGCCAACAGGCTGGATAACCTTGTGTTCTAGTATTCATATGGATGCTACTTTTATTCGTACTAATAATAATTTTTTTGTTGCTAATAAACACTGAATACCAAATATTCACAATGTTTTTCTACCAATGCATCCCTAATCACACTGCATTCAGGTCTTCAGGCTCATCCTGGCTCAGCCTTAAGGATGTGGTTTAGTCTTCTCTGGGTGCTCTGACATTGAAAAAATAACTCTGGGTAGCTAACCTCTACAGGCAGCCATTTTAGGCAATCAGTTTGTTTTTTAAATATCTGCCTGTAAGTTTTGTTTATTTTTATATTCTCCGGCAAGTCACACTGCAACCTAAACCACACTGATAAGTCTGTTGTCACCCTAAATGGTTTGAGAGCATTTTTGGTGACATTATTTACTTACTTACTTACTTACTTTGTGTGTGTGACTATATTTAGGTACATTAGCCTTATAGGCCTGTCTCTAAAACAGAGTTCAAATTAAAACTTGTTATGATTAAGGTATTTTATGATTATGATTAAATATTGGCAGCATAACCTTAGTGGTGAACTAATGTCACATGTTTTGTCTCTGTGTTTTGTAACCAGTCACTGAAAGGAAGCTACAAGCCATTCTTCTTCTTCATCCTGCTACATGATCTTATTGAGCGCCCATTTTACTCCAGAGCCTTCCATTGCGACGCCAAGCTTGAGTGGGTGTGTCAGATCCCTCGAGGTAAGCCACCTACAAAACATGCAAGGTCTATGCTATTTACAGAAGTATGCACCTGGTGTTTAGGAGAAGAGCCTAGTTAAAACATATCAGATGCCTTCTCTGCAGATAACTTTAAACTACGGAAAATAAACATGCCTCTGTCAAAGCTTTCATAGCTTCAAACTGCGCAAATTTGGAAAAGGTTTGAGAAAATAACCATGCATTATTGCAGTATTGCTTGTATGATTATTCTCTCCTTTATATTCTAGGTCAAGCCCCAAAGAATCCTGAATGGTATAATCCAGGTATATTATTAGATATCATTTTGTTCTACCATGGTCCCGATTACATTTTTTTTTTCCTTTTAACCATTTTTTCTTCATATTCACTGCAGATGGGCACCATGATACCTCAGTGTTCATTGATGGTCAGGAGTTCTGGTTTGTAACCCAGCCACAACTGTCCTTTGAAGAAGCCACCTTGTACTGTAGCAGCAATAACAGCAAACTAGCCACTCCTCAGACCATCAATGCTGCTAGACATCTGCAAGAGCTTCTCTTGAAGGTACCTGCTCCTTACTTCCAAGCAGTACTCAAACAGCATTGTCGAAGGTTAAGTTCAGGGCTCTCACAGTTTCTCAGTCGTACTTGATGACTTGATTACAAAATAATTATGTTCACTGTGTCAGTGTAGAGTTAGTTACATTTTATTGTTACTTGACTCCTTATCAAAATAATGAGTAGATCTATTATCTGTCATTGCCCTACTTGAATTATGAAGGTCTACCTACAGTTTTTGAAGTCTGTTCATTGTTCTAGCACACAGGTTCAAAGAATATGAATTGGTGGATGAATCTTCTTCACACTGCCCCTCTTGTTCCCATAAGGTACATTTCTGTTCAATTTCAGTCTTTATCCACAAATGACCTGATGCACTAATTAAAAAATGTGCATCATTAATTAATTAAAGACTGACATTGAAATGCATTAATGTACATATATAATGACTGTGTTCTCAGGTTTTCTCGGCTGCATTTGTATCACTCTCAGTTCTTAGGCAGGTGTACGTCCGTCCGCCCAAACTATTTCATGCCAGGTACAGTAGCCGCGTCATCATTAGAAGTGGTCTTATGTTGGTAATATTAAGCTCTGTAAATTAGAGTTCTCTGTTTGAGTTTTGTAATTTTTTTCCTCAAGTTGAACATTCACCAGGAACACAATCATTCTGACTATACAGATTACCAAATAAACTGTGATGCCAAACAGCCCTTTGTGTGCGAGACACTGAATGTCACTTCAGTAGAAACTGGAACACAAGATTCCCAAACACCTGGCCAGCCATGTGAAGATGGAACCTTAGCCTTTAGAGACAAGGTTTGTCAAAGGCCTTCTGCACAAAACGGCAGCTTAATACTGTTGACACTTTACTAACTTTTTCTTTGTTTTTGTTTTACAGTGTTTCAATGTAATTAAGCCCCAGTTTTTGAGTTTTAAAAAAGCCAATGAGGTGTGTGTGTCCCTGAAGGGCACTCTTCTGTCCATCAGAGACCAAGCTGAGCAAGGTGAGTTGGTCTAAAACCTATTTCTAAATCTCCCTCACATACATTCAGACCATTTGGTGTGTTTTTAATATTCAGCCTCTTATTCAGACATTCCACATAACCCCAAAATATAACAGATCAAACGCTTGTAAGTGTTTTTTTATTAAAATGTTATCCTTTTTTCTTTCCTCCTACAAACATGCATTCAGTGATTGGCCAAATAATCAAATGAAAAAAAAACTTTTTTTTTATCAGGCATCAGCACTTCTCTGATTTATATAAATGCTTTACCATCCCATGTCCATGCACAACGGGTAGCATTAGTAGCATTAATCCTGTACATCTAATTGTAGGTAATTAGCAGCAAGCAAAGTGGTGCTTTTGCTTTGCATAGCTGACTACAAGGTTTCCTCGAGTTACGGGCGTCTCGATGTTTCGAGTTAGTGACACTCACAATGGCGAACTAGTTTAGTGGTGCAAGGCGGGAGAATAGGCAGAATGCGCATGAGTGAGGGAGTATGCTAACTGTATGCTATCTAAGTGTGTTGCTTTGTTTAGTGATTTTTTGGTCTTTATCATGGCTTCTGAACAAAATTCTTTACGCTAATTTTCTGTCATTCTGAGATTTTACAAATGTGTTAGGATAGGTTGTTAGGCTATGGTGTGTTTTGGGTTACACCAAAATTTGGGTTACATTGCTGTCGTAGGAAAGGATCTCCGTTGTAACTTGAGGACCCCCTCAAGTTCTCTTGCTTTGTAAGAGTCTGTTGTCCTTAGAATTGTCTGTACTTGACATGGATCAAGGCCTAACTGGTGAAAAACAAACTGAAAATGTAACTTTAGCACATGCCACAATTTGTTCTGTGAAATACCACCTATTTCCGTTAGTTCTGTTTTAGATCATTTCAGTTTGTTCTGTTTTAACTTCTTTTCACTTACAAAATAAACAAAGATGACCAAACTTTCCCATGCAACTTTTCCTATAGAATGGCTAATTCTCATTTTGACATAGAAGTATATTGATAAAAATTATATGCTGTACAAAAGCAGAAAACCCATTAGGCAACATGATGATGTTTTTTTATTCCACTGCCTAAAATTCCTGAGCAAGTCCCTTAAACCCAAGTTGCTCTAAGGAGACTGACCCCTGTAGTTGGGGAATGGAAGTCGCTTTGGATGAAAGCGTCTGATAAATGCTGTAAATGTTCTATAAAGGTTCTATTAAAAAAAAAGTCAGCCATGTGTTCTAATGCTGCAGAAAAATAAAAATCTAAAGAAATGTAGATCCATGTTTTGTTTGGACTGGAATGATATCTGCATAGATACACAAAGATGATAAAGAATATTTTTACACCAAAAAAGTATCATAATAATTTCACATGTTTAGGAGAACTACTCATGATTAATAACACTTAATCTTGACTGTACTGTTTGTTCAGTAATACCATTGATGAGCCTTTTTGTTTTTTTTTGTTTTTTTTTAAAAAAAGATTTTATTACTACTCTCCTGCCGGGACAGCCACAGAAGCTTTGGATTGGTCTGAAGCTTAGGCTTCATGACACTCAGTGGATGGACAACCAGCCAGTCACTTACGTTAACTTTAACCCCCTACTCCATGGCCAGCTGCGACCTATGTTTATAAATGCAAGTTTTTTTTTTGTTTGGTTTTTTTATACTTATTAACACAAGTGGAGCCAAATGTCTGTGTACTTTTACTTGATTTGTCCATGTAATTAATTGTATTAGTGTTCTTAGAAGTAAAAGATGATGTTTTAGATATTAACAGATACATATGCAACAGGACACATACCTTTGACTTTAAACATATTTCTTTTTTCTTGACCTGCATCAATCAAAATCTTGTATAGAAAATAATTGTTTTTGGTAAATCTTTCTGATTGAATGCATTTGTGTTTATGTAAAATGCTTTCACAGTTTCACAATGTAAACGTGTCAGTTTAGCAGGCTGTGTAGTTAATATTTCTCTACAATCAACTACATTTTGCACAACTGAGCCATTGAAATTATTTCAAATGTTTATATTCTTCTTTGTTTGGTATATCAGACGTTTGAACAAGATGGATTGGAGCTGTGTGCCTATATGTATAATGATGCCCACTCAGACATGCTGGGCACTTGGGACTACACTTCCTGCACTGATGGACAGAGTGTCACCATCTGCCAGCACTATGCAGGTATTCAGCCTTTACAGCATCATCATGAAAGGTTTTTTTAGTTAACTGAGCTTTATAAATATAATGGGACTTTTAATATTTTTGTCTGCTTTTTGTAGATAAGCCAGAGGCCCCTGTGGTCCCTCAGGGTGAGTTCCAGGTGAACAATCATACATTTAAGGTGGTTATAAGGGAAGACATGAACTGGTCTGACGCTTGGGAGATGTGTAAGAAAAATAACATGGACCTGGCCAGTGTGGCAGATGCATACGTGCAGGCTGTGCTTACTGTAAATGTCAGCAAACTGGGATCTCCCCTCTGGATTGGACTGTTTAGCCAAGATGTAAGTCTGCAACTCACTCATGCATACATGAACAGGCATCACACTATGTCAGTTGTACATAATTTACCTAAGGTGAAACTTTAGAAAAAAAAAGACAGCTTGTCACTGCAAGAGCTTTGTAATAATCTGTTCATGTTTGTCCAGGAAGAGCACTATCACTGGACAGATAACAGCCACACTGTGTTCAGCCGCTGGGGCCCAGAAGCCACTGCAGGGCCTTGTGTGTATCTCGATACTGATGGTTTCTGGAAGGCCACGGAGTGTGGCAGGCTACTCAGAGGAGCTATCTGCCATATCTCGCATGGTATGAACATTTAAGAGTATGGATACTCCAGTAAACATTAATTAACTGTGGTAAACCAACACAATGATAATAGTCTTGCCCAAAGACTATGTGGGTTAACTGCATTGCTGTCTGGACTGGGAATCAAACCTCATCGTGCATCATCATTTATTTCATTTTCATACCACTCTCTTTTAATGATGAAATAGAAGAGAACTCGCCACCTTCTCAGGATGCAGATACAAGAAAATGTCCACACAAGAGCAATGGAGCCAACTGGATCCCATTCAGAAACAACTGCTACACTTTTCTACTGGAGTCTGGGAGATGGCAGGAGCATGACAAGAACAAAGACCAACAAACATGCCAGGCTATAGGTAAGGGAAGTCCTGATTTACTGTTTGTGCTTCTTAATCGTGCAAGATTGCATTAAAAAAACTGCTTAAGTTGTTGAAGATTTTACTGTTTTGTTTTTTTTTTGTTCATTATCATTATCACATTTTTGTTGATTGTCATTTTTGAACACCTATTTGTATTTTTGTTTGTTTTTTTCTTCTGACTTTAGTTGGAATGGGAGAGCTTCTCACTATTCGAAATGAGGAGGAGAATGAGTTCATAAAGGAACAACTTCAGCCTTTTAGGAACTTGGCCAATTTTGTGTGGCTGGGCATGTACAAATATGATAAAGGTATCTGAGGGAAAAAGTCAAGAAAACTGTGCAGTCCATTTAGATGTTAGCAAAATACCTATCCCAAGATTAAATTGGAAAAAACACTTTATTTTTGACACTCTATTGTTCTGATTGTGGTACTTCTTGGCTTAATGTAGATCATCGGATGAAATGGTATGATGGCACCAATGTTCAGTACTCTAAATGGAAAAATGGAAGGCCAAATATAACGGAGCCCTTCATGGCTGGTCTGAATCTGGATGGGGACTGGGTGTTGATCCATTCATCTATCTTTAAACATTTCAAGCAGAGGGCCATTGTGGTGTGCAAGATCGAAAATGGTAAAACATCAGTGTACAGGAGTCTTCTCTTTGGTGGATAATAGTGAACAATTATCATTCAGATTGGCTCAGAGAGACTAGTTGTCACTTTTTTGTCTTTCTTTTGTATCCAAAGGTTCTAAACAGGAGTTTCGAATGAGCCCAGGTGATGTGCTTGCTCCAGCTGGCTATAATTTCCATTTGATCACCAAGAAACTCAACTGGTATCAGGCCCTTGAAGAATGCAGTAGTGGTGGCGGCCATCTTGTAAGCATTCATAATGAGACTTCAAACTCCAACATGTCCCTAATCTCCAAACGAGATGGATATCCTCTCTGGATCGGCCTCTCCAGACAAGATGTATGTAACAAGTTTGGTTTTGAGATTTAGTTGATGTTTGTAATGCTAGGTCACATATATCCCCGGCATTTCGGTTGCTGAACAGTTTCGTATCGTTTCTTTTCTTGCACTTGTGGTTCTCAGGCCATGACAGCTAACTACAATATATGTTTCCAAAGAAAATTGATAAAAGTGAATGTGTTCATTGGGACTTTTCTGTTGTTTTAGTTCAGCGGATGGCCCTATGAGTGGTCAGATGGGACAGCATGGCAGTTCCAGCCTCAAGGGTTTGAGGTTGCAGGCTCTGGATCTGAGGAGAAATGTGTATATGTGGATGCTAATGGAAACTGGTCCACAGTTAACTGCCATGCTGAGCTAGAGGGAGCCATCTGTTACAGTAGCCAAAGCAGTAAGTCATTTGACCCTTTTGTTAGGTTCACCTTACGCACACTGTTGCTTTTTACCTATATTTTGTCAGCTACCCTCTTTACACTCACATTTCTGTTTAGACATCAAACTTCCTGCTGCTCCATACACCCTTACACATCCATGCACATAATGCCATAATACATAAGATATTTATCCTTGTTAAACCTGTTGCCCTTAATTTATCATGTTTATTAGACTATTCCACATCACACACCTGTATATACAGAGTATACAAATTAGCTACAACAATATCAATCACTGACAGGTGATGCAAATTGACATTGATTGTCTCCACATAGTGGGTACTGTCAAGGGGTGGGATGTATTAGGCAACATTGAACAGTCAGTTCTTGAAACAGCTATGCTGAAAACAGGAAAATGGGCAAGCACAAGGAGCTGAGTGACTTTACTATGGACCAAATTGTGAAGGCTAGATGACTGTGTCACAGCGTCTCTAAAACCGCAGCTAAAAGTACCAAAAGTAGTCCAAAAAAGAACAAATCAGGTGACCGGTTTCAGATGCATGGGTGCTCAAGGCTCATTGATGTGAATCAAAGTTCATCCAGTCCAATTCTACAGAAGAGTTACCGCAGCACAAATAGCTAAAAATGTGCTGACAATGGTGTAAAGGCATCAGGACGCATAATGTATTGCAGCCACAGACCTGTCGGAGTGTCCATCCTGACTCCTATCTACTGCCATAAGTGTCTACAAGGGGCATATGAGCATGGAGCAGTGGAAGAAGGTGACCTGATAGGCAGTGTGGTGCTTTGATAAATGTTTTCCGAAACCTTGTGTCTTGGCATTCATATGGATGTTACTTTGGCATGTGCCAGTTACCTGACAATTGTACCCTCCTTCATGGTATACCCTAATGAGAGTGGTCTCTTTCAGCAGGATAATTCATCTTGACACACTGCAAAAATATCAGGACTCCCTTGAAAAAGAGGTTTTTGATCTCAATGGGACCTTCCTGGTTAAATAAAGGTTAAATAAAAATAAAAAAATTGTTCAGGAATATTTTTGAGGAACAAGGTGTTGACTTGGCCTCAAAATTCCTCATACCTCAGTCCAATTGAGCATCAGTGGCATATGCTGGACAAAGTAGTTCCATCAGTGGAGGCTCCACTCTATGCATTTTTCCAGGACTTTAAGGATGTCCTGGGTGTTAGAAGCCACAGCACTCCTTCAGAGGACTTGTGGATTTCATCTCTCGATGGATCTCGATGGAGTTGCGTGGTGGCATGATGAGTTAAGCTGTTAAGCTGTTAAGCTGATGTTTCTGAGGACTGTAATATAACTGTGACTCAGTCAGGAATGTAGTTAGGCACAAAGGCTGCAAGACAGGCAGGTCAGGCAAGCTGCAAGGAAAAACTCGCTACAACGTGCTAAAACTAAACCACACCTGTTAAAATGAATTCAGCCCATTTACACAACTAAAATACATGCTTTGATGATTGTTAGTAATAGATAAACACTTACCACATTTTGGGTACCACTGCATCTGGTAATGAAAAGGGACCACCTCTGAGTAAATATGATATTGACGGTGAACCAATAAATACAGCCATCAGTGGTCCTCTGGCCAGAAATTGACCACGGCAGATGAACTAGGTTGACAAATTATGCCTGAGATGTATCTAAGGGCTTGTTCACACTAAAGTGGGAAATGATGGGAACTATTCTGACACAGCGACAGTCCTCGGCACCAGCATTGACGGTTTTGGATGAGACTCAAGTTAGGTTTGGCATGCTCTTGACAGCATGTTTGGATGGGGCTTTTTTAAAAATGAAGAAGAGACGCAACAAGATGGGTGTGTCTAGTAACCACAGTGGGGTTTTTTGTTTTTTTTTTTAAATTGTGGTGTCTGTTACAACACACCCTACTGTTTTGATTCCAGTGCTGTACTGAGAATGCTCCACGAACCAGATATTATCTGGGACAGATGGCCACATCAGTGCATTGAGTTGTTAAGTGTACAAGATGGTTGTGTCAGTTCGGCGTGTGAAGGGAAGAGGGGAGAGGACACAGGTTAACAGATAACAAAGGTTTTAATGCGAAACAAATGGGATGTAAAGAAAACAGACAGGATAACAAAACAAAGGCGAGACCCATGCTCTAGGGAACTAAACAGAAAATGAGCAGCACGCAGGCAAACAGAGGAAACATAGTGGTGGCATAGGGGGTAGGATACTTGCCTCCAGACCAAGAGGTCATGGGTTCGAATCTTACCTTCAGCACCACCACTGGGTCCCTGAGCA